>JZLH01S0623289.1:6504-18115 GCA_001188425.1 Eucidaris tribuloides | reverse complement strand
CTTATTTTTGTCTTCTTCTTCTTCTGTATTCTTCTTTCTTCTTCTTCTACTTCTTTACATTTTTATCTCTTTTTAGATCTTCGTTTATCTTCACTTATCATCACGCACCATCACAATCATCGTCATCGTCGTAATCACTTTTATCGTTATACTCATATAGAAACTTAGAATACGAGAAATAGTAATATAAAAAATAGAATATTAATGATTGTATTATCGTCGGGTGCATCAGTATGCAGTGCGGGTTGCAGAGCAGCACAGAGCAGCGCAGCGAGCAGCCAGCAGTAGTAGTTTAGTAGTAGTAGTAGTAGTAGTGAGTAGTAGTAGGGTCTAAGTAGTAGTAGTAGTAGTAGTAGTAGTAGTAGTGGTAGCAGTAGTAGCAATAGTAGTAGTAGTAGTAAGCTAGTGGAGTAGTAGTAGTATAGCTCTGGCGGTTAGTAGTAGCAGTAACAAAGAAGGGAGAAGAGGAAGAGTTGTAGTATTATTAGTGGTGGTGGATTGTAGTTAAGTTTAGTATATATAGTAGCTCGTCCTTGGTTATGTAGAAGTTGTTAGTGTTGTTTATTGTTAAAAACACATTTATTGTTATGTTATTGATATAGGGAGCTGGTGTTATTATAGAGGTAGAGGTGTTTGTCGTGGTACCATTAGTATTACCGTTATTTCAAATTTTACTAATCATTTCTATAAAATGAAATTTAATTCATCGTGCAAAAGTTATTTGTCCCATTTCAAAATTCTAACTTTAACTTCGAATTCGATATGAGAAATGGGTGTTGTTGAGATTGTTTTCAAATGGTTGTTTGCGCAAAGTAAAATTACAAAGAATCGAGTACTATTTGGGATGGATGGATTTAAGACATACTTATTCCAGACGTTTAACAAGGGAATCGGATTAACTTAAACATTTTAAATACGAAAATAAAATTGAAAGCGTCATCAACCGGCTATAGCGTTATCTGTATTAACATTGATATCCAGTGAAGCAGTTCATAAGATTAACAAACCATAATAGTGAGTCAAAGGGATTTTCGTGTGAACAAAAAGAAGTGCCATCCGTGAGTGTATAGGCGAGGTCCCTGGATCTCGTATTAACTATTATTTTGTTGATGTTCATTTTGAAAATCTGATTACGATGAAGACTTCCTACTTTAAACTTTTTAGTTCTCTAGTTTTCATTTCGTCGTCCACCTCGACTTAATACGAATTGTATCTGAAAAATATACATATACAAATAATAACTGATTTTGATTATTGATCATTGATTAAGAAAATGGAAATATAAGTAAATATATTAATTCTCTCAGTTCACCATCGTGACATCGCCCATTGCGATCATTACCATACAAGAGCAGTGCAGTAATGAGACAAAACTTAAGGACGAACAGAGAGGATGAATAAAAAAAAAACAAGTGGTATATCGCAATTGCTTAAATGAGAAAGTTTGTGTAGGAAGCAGAGGCAATACGGGGAAAAACTGTTTCGTTTTGACACAAACTCCAAGCGATAGTAACACCAGCTTGGTAATCAACCCTCACTCATTTTGAATTCCAAGCTATTCAACTTTCACACGTGTACGGCACGCTTACAGCCAAGCATTGAGTCAACAGAAACAGCCAAGTTTACACATCCGATTTGCTTCAAGTTACGACTTTCAACTAACCTGACTTTTATTCCACATTGCACGGAAAAAGTGTCAACAAAGGTAACCGTCTCAACAAAAGAACTATTGTAAAGAGGTAGATGTGACTAAAAGCCTGCGAGGGTTCACTTTCACAAAATCAGAAGGAAATGTACACATTGAGTAGGAGAGGTATTTCAGTGTACTTTGATGTCATCCAGGTGCAGGTGACGTCATAATTTGTGCTACATAGATTTTGAATTGCTAAACTTAAATTGATATAGCTGCAGGGCGACGCCAGGGTAATATCTTCGGAGGGGCAAAATCCGTCGGGAAAATCAGGGAGCCAACGACGAGGAAACGCAATTTTTGCCTGGCATTTTTTTTAACCAGCCAAATCAACAAAAGGGGGGGGGGGGGCGAAATTTGTCGAAAACAGTAAAATCCCCATTATTTTAATTACTTTGAAAACAATAGGGCGGTCGCAGAAACGAGGAAAAAAGTATTAATCTCTACAGAATTATTTTAGAAGTGTTTCATCACTTATGTCTTAATAATGTAAGATCACATTCTGCAAATATTCACAAATTTAAGTGGGCACACTAAATTCATTGCCAACATTTCTAAGAGAGTTGGAAAATACATTTTGTTTGTTTTCATAAAGTATATGCTATGCATACTTTAGAGTGCGTTGTCTGTCTTTTAAAACATATAGACACTCGCGGTTCGCGGTCGACGGCGGGTTGGATGGGGTGTGCTAAAGCGACTCGAAGGGTGTGCCGTGTCTCTTTTGGTGCGCGTACGTTTGCGGAGAGGGGTGCTAAACCAAAACTTGTTTTCCATCACACCCTCATCCGCCCTCTGATTGACCTCTCTCGCTGCTATCACGTACCCCTATTCAACCCTATTCATACAATATTACGAATTCCACGGATGTTACTGACTTCAGGGTCTTCCATAGAGCCAGCTAATCGGTTAATTGTGTTGTGTCCTTATTATCGAACGATCATAGTAGTAGGATCGATGGTTTAAACCATTGACATGTTTACCCGACGTCTGAAGGTTAGACGTATTTGTGATTTTTTTTTCTTCAGGTCAGTTATACTTTTTAGGATTCTTTCTCGTCTACCAACTAAATTTGCAATTTGAGTAAGATTCGACAATGTACTACCATCGGCATTGAGGTATACTAAAATCAGGGATTTTTTTCATGGTAAGAAGAGAAACAGGTTCAAAACATTACCATATTATTGTCATCATTCATCTTCTATCACACAAAATCCATACGAGAAAGAAAGTTCCAAACGCGTAGCACAACAGAATGAATTAAGACTTGTAAATGATGGTTTAAAATCAATATTTCCGTGTTAATGTTTGATTGGAAGCAGCGATGACCGAACATTAGTTTGGAAGTATTGGGGTAATAAACGGTAATTGGGAGAAAAATTTGCGAAACATTCGGGCGTTGAATGGTCAACTTTGGGTGATATTATATGACTTTTATAGCTGCCAGAATGTTGTTTATTATAAGAGTCCCAATTATACAGGAATTTTGAGGTATAAAGAAGAAGAAGAAGAAGAAAAATAACGATGTGTATACCATTATTACCTGTCTAAAATCACGATATAATTGTTCCAGATTAACCGATAAACATGCTAGAGATGTATATGTGTTTGTGTGTCTGTGTAATTGTGTTAGTGTGTGTGTGTGTGTGTGTGTGTGTGTGTGTGTGTGTGTGTGTGTGTGTGTGTGTGTGTGTGTGTGTGTGTGTGTGTGTGTGTGTGTGTGTGTGTGTGTGTGTGTGTGTGTGTGTGTGTGTGTGTGTGTGTGTGTGTGTGTGTGTGTGTGAGTGTGCAATTGTTAGTGTGTGTGGATGACTGTGTATGTATGTTTGTATGTTTGTGTGACAGACAGAAATGGAAAAAGAGAGGGGTGGGTGTTGTTATTTGTGCGTGTTGTCAATTTAAATGAATGTTGCCTTTACAAGCACAATATGCATGTATCGTTAAAAAATACGAGTGCTCTCTACTCTTCCTCTGTATTTAATTGTCATTTGGTCAATTCATAAATCGAATCACCTCATCTGGATTAAGATGGGGAACCGAAAATAGCGTCACCAACGCAATCACCGACAGTCAATAGAATACGAGCGAAGTTAGGGCCTAATGCACAGACCTTTTTTATTGTTACCACTCACCCACGCAATCAAAAAACACAAATATCACCAACGCCTACAATACCAAAAATTAATATCCACATCGCTAACTGGTATAAGTAGTCCAGCAAGGTGTGCGTGTCAAAGGAAAAATGTGATAATATGGAAAATCGGGATCCCCTTAATTCCTTAAATAAGGTTTAGCGTTCATGCTACAGTCGAGTACTTAATATGAGGCATGCAGACTACATGAAAGTGATAGAACGACACGTATGTACCCATTTCAGAATTGTTAATTTTTGTCCTTTTCTATTCGCTGGTCCCTTGATAGTCTGATCAAGTGATAAAACACAATGCGATGAACGGATTAGCGAAATCTATTCACATCTCCTGAAGCTAGTCGTGTATTTCCCTTTTATAAATTTTGTATAGGTCACGCTGTACGGTCATGATTATCCTGGATTTTTTTCTTTCTTTTCTATCCTTTTCTATCTTTTTCTATTCACTTTTGATTCGGTCCAGTTGTTACAAGCGGTAAACATGTCTGACCACGCGGAATAAGTCGGCCGAGGATCGGGCGAAGCAGAAACAAATACAGATTTATACAAAATCGTTGATTTAAAACGAGAAAAACAAGAATAATATTTTCTATCAATTAACAGCATTTTTTTTTCAAAACTTGTACCACCCCCGGACCGTATTGCATAAATTTTTACAAGATTACCTGGTTATTCAAACCAATTTTTATGTGGTCAAATTAATGGTACAATTCAACTTCTGAAGGTTTAATACTTTGTCAAAGATAGTTTTATGCACTGGAGTCCAGTTCGACCAATCAATCAGTTTTACTCACTCCCAGGTGTGATATTCGCGTACATCTTGATTCCTTTCAAGTCAAATATTAATAGAATACAGCTTTCAGTGTTCTTATGAGGGTACAATTAATTTTTCGTCTACCAGCTACGTCTGTAGCTGTTAATATCTCAGTTTGGAGGTTGCTGCAATATTGTACAGATACAGATCTCATCAAGACAAGAAATAAGTATTCTAATATTTATTTTATTAACACTTTTTTTTATTTCTTTTTATTTCCTTCCACCAATTCTGTCTTTCCGTACGCTCTGACAACCGGTGTTATACTACATATCTTTACTTTCCCAAACAAGTACATTATTCATAATTCTGGTACGATTGTTCACCATCTATACATCATCAGTATTATTCCTTCAAACTGGCCTGCACTTTCTACGAATTTCAGATAACAATATTTGTCATTCAATCAGGGAGCTAATACGATTAACAGAACAAGGGTTGTTATTTATAGTGACTAACGACAGTTCTTAAATGTTCGCCAGACTGCCTTTCAAACAGGACCTCTCTTCTTCCCTCTTTTAAAAAGGTTGTTTTTACGATACGTTCGGTTGGAATCAGAGTTAACAATGCATGTGTTAATCCCCAGACTTAACCCTCTTGTTGGATACGAATGATTCAAGTACGATGAAAGTGGGCGTTGTCCAGCACGTTGGCGGGGATATGGGAGGCTTTGTAAACCGGTGGTTAATAAAGATTGCTGTCACTCTTTATGGTGTGCTACCCAATATATATTCCCGAGTGTTTTGTTGAGAAAAGTTAAATCCACCGTCGGTGTGAGAGGTCTGTCCCGGTTCCACGGCTGCTGTTGGAGTTATCCAGGGGTACCACGAGAAAGTGGTAGTGGGATTAACCCCCTCCCCCGTAAGCTTCCACCAATACTTATGGTGATATTGGTGGTGATACCATTAGTATTATCCTCATGCTAAACCCAATCCATCATTTTCCTTATATTAAAAATTCAATGCATTATATAAAGGGTATCGATGTAATTTGCAATGTAAAATTTTCAGTTTCTAATTTTAGATGAGAAATGTGTGTTCTTGCGTTTTTTCTCCAATATTTTTGTTCGCGCGAATTCGATCTACATGCAGCCTTTTACTATAATTCTGGACGAATTAATAATACATGTTTAATTCAGACCGTAGAATGTGATTTTCTTTAACATTTTAAATACGAAAATAAAATTTGCTACCACCAGTACTACTATATTTGTATATTTCACTGTTGTAATCGTGGCTATTGTTACTTTTGATAATTCAAGTTTAAGTTTTTACACACTTAAACAAACACACACACACACACACACACACACACACACACACACACACACACACACACACACACACACACACACACACACACACACACACACACACACACACACACACACACACACACACGCACACGCACACACACACACGCACACACACGCACACACACGCACGCACACACACGCGCGAACACACACGTACACACCCATTCACACACGCACGCACACACACACACACACACACACACGACGGACAACGCACACCTACACATACAACAGACACATAACAGACAGACACACAGATAGACAGCACACACACACACACGGGCAAACGCACACCTACACATACAAACAGACACATAAACAGACAGACACACAGATAGACACACACAGCCACACAAACCACACCCGCATATATAGACTCATGTCCATGATATTTTATGACGTTATTTGATCATGTGAGTCATGAATTAATGATGAAATTTATGTTTGTAATTTTTGGGTGAAAAACTGTTGTATTTGACAGTTTCATTTGCTGACGTGTTCTTAGATTTGGTATCATACAGATGGGATAAAGTACAGCAGTATAACAGCACCCGACGGCCCCCCCCCCAAAAAAAAAAATGACGTTATGTGATCATGTGAGTAATGAATTACTGATGAAATTTATGTATTTTTTTGGGTGAAAACTGTTGTATTTGACAGTTTTATTTGCTTACTTCTTCTTCGATTTGATATCAGATGGTACAAAGTACAACATTATAACAGCACCCTCCCCCTCCCCTTTAAAAAAGTCTTCCATTGTTCATGTAATTAGAGATATCTCCTTCACGGAGATTTCATTCGAATAATAAGGAGGTGAAGGTCGTCATGAGTGGATGGATGGTAGGATTTAAAGTGTTATTATTTCTATTTGTCATCCAAAGTGGAAGGACTCACAAATATTCAATTTATACGATCTTACATGATTACACAGACACATGAACAAGGTTACCCTATACACAAAACAGGCGGTCAATACTAATTAGGGTCATCGGTGTTACGGCCCATTGGGCCTTGGTCCTACAACATGTTTTATGGAAATGCTTTTCCTAATGAGATAGACTTAATTTGTTTAACCTGAAGCTATAAAACACATGCCATAATCAAAATGTAATGCTAATTGTAACCTTGCCCTTAAAGACATTGTTTGGGGTCATTTTTTGTAAAGGTGAAATAATGTTTATGCTACATGATAGTGTTTTTAATGGTCAGATAAAAATCCTAGAAAGCAAAACATTGGAAAGTTGGGCTGCCACTTGGAAGACATGTTTGTGATCGATATCTCGCATGGACAAATCATCTTGTGGACTTTGCAATCTACGAAGGAAAGCGGGTGAGACAAAATCGCGATTATTCATACAGTTTCATCTTTTTATAAAACGAAATTATCGTTTCAAGTACACTCATTCAGAGCTTCATGTTAGACATTATCCGAGACAGTCTGATAACATGAATATATATCTCAGATTTTGAAAACTGGAAATATTGTTAAACAATACCTTAACCACGGGACATAGTCCATCCCTCTATCTGTCTATCCGTCCATCCATCCATCCATCAACCAATAATGTGTCCCCTTTTGTTTTTGGGAATGATATTAAAGGGACATTCATTCTGATCTTGCTTGCTATATTAGCCTAAAGAAATAGACACGTCACAGTCGTTATTTTAATTGTTTTTCAATCTATTATGTGTATTGTTATGATTGTTGTTTTGTTTTTATACGGAAATAAATAGATAGATAGATAGATTGATAAATAAATAAATGAATGCATAAATAAATACAGCAACCTGTGTTTGTAGTTTTTGTTCGTGCACACATGAAGATTTCATATGACAACAAATAAGGGAGACCTTAAAAGTTGTATCCATGCACTGCAAAAACTGTGGTGTTAATTTTAACACCTACAAGTTGGGCAACATGTCACATAGTGTTAAAGATTGTGTCTGGGATTTGCAAGTCCATTATTTCCCTTCATTATCAATACCAAACGGTCGTTTAGTGCTTACAAATGGTGTGTTGAAAGTTTGAGATCCATACGTCATGAATTTGTTGTTTTATATGAGAAAAACTGATAACGGTATGTTACCAGAATATTGTTCTTTCCGCGAGTTTAAATTTTGCTCAAATTGCGAATCGCGGTTATGTGTACTGCGAATCGCGGTTATGTGTACGTTCGCCGCATGACCAGCGGAGCATACTGATTGGTTAAACGGCTAAACTCCGCGCGACCTTCGGCTAACGGCTGAACGGACAATCTTGGAACTAACGGAACGGCCCGTGCACGTTAACGTCACTCCCGACGTCACTGTGTAAATTTTTAAGTTTAAATACCCAGAATTTCACCAAAACTACGTATTCTACCCAAAGGTTCTATGACAGGTGTTTATTTATACTCATCTTCACATTGTGAACGATTTGAGCTGATTTCATTCATTTAGCCGTTTTCTGACGTGCAAATCCCGTACTTTGTCTTTAATTCCCAACAATGTGGTTATTAACAGTAACACACGCTTATTTTAATAAATTCAGTGTTATAAATAGTATTTTGTTTATTAAGATTCACTTTCATGTCTAGTGTATATTTTGGGTCACACGCTACCGGTGTTAGATTTAACGAGACAGGTTTAACAATTTGACAAAAGCTCCTTTCTTTTGCTCTTTAAATATTCAGATAAAATATGGACACGTATGAATGAAATAAACAAATCATTTAACATATTGATTTTGCATATTTCTGACACCGTAATACATCATTATGAAGAGACCTTGATTTCGCCATCAATTGGTCCCAGCCTTCTTTTAAATAACTCACCGAAATATGGGTATAATACAGTATAAAAAAACTGACCTTCATGGGTCGCTAATGTGGGAGTAGCAAAAAAGGAAACGATGTGTAAATAATCATAGACCATTAAAAGAAAGAAAATATACTTTCTAGAAGAAGAAATACACAAGACTAGATATATGAACGTGAACATGAAGTGGGAAAGAGGAAGTACATTCGCCCAAATATTCTTTGCTTTTCAAATTCTATAAATATACATATATAATACATATAATATCAATTCTCTCTATTTTACTGCCAAAGTTCCTTTTTGAGGTTATGAAAGAGATAATAAAGAGTCATCTCCCATAACGATACGATTCATCCAGGAATTTGCCCTTTTTTTGGTATTCTTTTGGTCGATGTCAATAGCAATAATCGGGGTTATGATTATTGTTGTCGTGCATCGTGTACATAAAGGAACAAATCATCCGTGTACATTTTCGTCAAAACATGTTTACGGGTGTACGGTCGTTCACAAGTTCAGAGCGATAATAGATCCAGTAGTTTTCACTTTAAGGTAAAATTTTCATCGTTTTTATTATATATATATTTATCAATTTACTTTTAATGGGCCAAATAACAGATCACGCTACGACAGGATTGTTGGAGTCACTGGAATGTATTGACCTCACCACTTTTCGAAGCTACTGCTGAAAAAAAGTAGCACACCACCACTTAAATATAAGTTCTGGGACAAAATCTGAATTTATTACAAGAGTCCCAAGGGTTTGTAACTCACCAAAACACAATCGATTGGGATGGACTACGCTCACAGAACCCCCATGATTAGATCTGCGCCTTAGAACCCCTCTATGGGTACCCCACAAGGTTTCAAATATAAGCTCTCACCACTTGAGGTTTTACTTTGAAAGTCCCGCTTCGGGAATTTTTGTGTTTGTTTGTTTGTTTGTTTGTTTTGTTTTGTTCGTTTCATATCAACAATTTATCTCGAATGTGTAAGGATGAGCAATCAACCGTGAGAAATCGTAAACAGATTACATCAAACAAATACACAACAAATAATAATACACGGACATTTAAATATAATATTTATCATAGAAATGATAAAGAATATTTGTTCGCAAATATTTTACGAATTGGAGCAACATCCTTCGATTACCTGTTCCGCCTTGCAAACTACTTATCCGTAACTACGAATAAAACAAATGGTTGATCAGCTCATTGAAAACAAATCGTTCTTGTCCTTTCAATGACCCTGTAGTCATGAATGATATCTTTTCAAATTTAATGTATAGCTCATGCCTTTCTACCCGAATTATCGGCGAGATCATTATGCGATTGTGAAAAGATCGAGGTTCGAAAAAGGTGCAACGACATTGAGTGGAAGGTCTACACGCAAAAATACAGACCAAAATACATGAAATACTATGCCACGCCCATTTTATGCCATAGACATGCATGCATCGCATATCAAAGACATGTTGAACAGAGCTGATACACGCTTGCGCGCACTGATCTCGATGGACTATTCGAGTTGGACTATTTCAGCATGATACGTTCTCTGAGTAGTTTGTTTTTCAATATCTCTCTTCAATTTGTGAAATGCATGTGTTTGTGTGTTTGTTTGTTTGTTAAGACTAAAGTATTTTTAACGAAAGTACTACCCTAATACAAACAGACAATTGTTATATTGTAATAAGTGAGATTTACTTCGGTTAAATCTTCAAACAAAAACATGAAAAGTCACAAAGTAAACAAAATAATGAAACAAAGTACTAGAGTTATACACACTTGTGATGTTAAATGAAATGTTGTAATGATATTACAATGACATAGAATATTTTACTGGCAACTCAGCTAGCAATATTTTAACAAACGTTTGACTCTCCTCCTTCGTGGGGGTGGGGGTGGGGTAGAGTTAAAATCAGGGCGCCCATTTGCCTGTAACCGCTCACTAGTAAGCATGAAGTCGTACATGGGCCACTGCCTCATTTAAACAGCTTTAGATCCCATTTCCTACAGATGATTGCCACCAAGTTTGGTAGAAATTCATTCAGCGATTTAGGATAAGTATAATTTTACTTGAAAGTATTTTACAGGTGACGACGGAAGACATCTAACAGTCAATAAATGTTTACTTAACTTTGGCTTGGATGAAAAAATGCCAACATACCAAGGGAAAGGGGTCCATCTTCTACATTATTTTTCTCAACAGTACCACCATAACAATCAGTAAGGCACAATATAATCCCAAATACACCAAATAGAGATACATATCGTGGTTTGTTCAAGCCAATGAAACAAATAAAACACATAAACAAAGACATAAAAAACCGTGATAAAGTACCTCATCCCTACTCGCAGTCTCAAAAAAAGACAAATACTTTGAGATTTGAAGTGCGGCAGCCGGTGATGGATGGATAGAAGCTCTTGACTGAAATCAAATCTATTCATCAATCACGTAGAGCTACTCATGACCACTTCACTGGGAAGACTTTGGAGAACCGAGTGGATACAGCTTCGAAAAAAAACCCCATAAACTCGCGTTGGCTGGGTTGCTTTTAACATTGGTCTATAGAAAAGTTTGGCCGGTGTCCACTTCAGAGTTCCACTTGCTGGTGATCTATTCTGGCGGTGGTTGTAGCTTGTATCGGTGATCCGACTTTTACTCCGGCGACAGTTGCTCCGGTGACCATAGGCGTACGCAGGATTTTTTAAAGGGGGGTGTTTTTCCGCGGCCAAATCCTAGGTTCCACATTTTCCCCGGTCACGCCAGTCCCCGAAAACTCGCTCAGCGGGGGGGGGGGGGGAGGGGTGAGGGGTAGTGACAAAACTTTTTTCTCAAAATCCCAGGTCC
>JZLH01S0623287.1:21548-33602 GCA_001188425.1 Eucidaris tribuloides | reverse complement strand
TAAGGAAGACTTTTCTTCACGGAGCCCCCCCCCCCCCCCCACCCCCCCCCCCCCCCCCCCCCCCCTATGCCCATGGGTCGTCGTCCAGCAACCAGCCAGTACCAGCACAGCCACCACACCTGTCTCTACAGGTCCACCACCACCACCACCGCATCACGCCAACCGCACATCGACGGCAGGATGATCAGAGGGGATCGGTGAAGGGAAGAGGTTAGTGGGTGAAACCGCAATTAAGATCAATGTTTTTGGTTAACAGTTAATTTTCATAATTTGGAAATATTGATTATGGATATATAATGATATTGATGCACTGAGTGTATACAGTATATACATGTATTGCGTTCAGAAAGATGCATATTCATGCTGGGTGAATGAATATATACAATTCCACAAAAGAAATCCATATTATTATGTTACATACAATTTTGGAAATTTGCAAGAATAAATTGTATTTTTTGCATTATGATCAATGCAGCGCAAGCTAGCTCCGTATTGACATTTCAAATTCCCGCACTTATCGTTTGCATTCACGTGCACTTTATCGGCGTTTTCATCACGCACATTCACCACGTAAAAGTAATGCGCCCCGTTTGTTTTAGGCTGCGTAACACAAAGAAAGTGCTAATATGCCTCAGAGATTAATGAAGTAACCGAAATGCAATCTTTTTCTCCTGATCGGGTAGTGTAAATAATAGAGGCAATTAAAGGTTAAGGCCTTCTGCTGGGAACATGTGTAGGGCTCTTCGCGAACAACAGTGTTACTGTAGTGGATTCTCTTTTGCATGCCTGTTCTTTCTTGAATATGAGAGAACACAATTGCTGTTTGTCATTACTCTTCATGGCTGTCGGCGAAAATAAGTAAATCATCATTCTTGTCACGAAACCATGTGTACAGTTCAACGCTCTTGTCTACCTTCCAGGTTGGGGATTTTTTTTTTCTTTTTGGCATTCCAGTCCTTTATGACTCCTGCTGGAGACTGCTAACTTCAATAGGTGCCAAAATATCGCAGTTGTATTATCAGTTTGTATTCCTCATTCTCACCACATCTCCAACCTTTCAAGGTCCTTCACTAATTACTTTATGACGAATATGGTTGGAACAATGACTGATTTTCTTTTTTTTCTGCTACACAAAACAGATGATGGTGGAAAGGGGACATCGTGGTACGTGTCGAGTGACGTCCGTGATCGTGACATGGACCACGCACGAGGCCCCCGGCGGACCCAGGGATCAACCGAGTCGGAAACGCTCAAGAAGAGATGGTATGCAAAGATTTTTTAGATGGGTGGAAAGTTTTGTGGGTGGAGGGGCGGGGCAGATTATGTCAGGCGGTTTTTCAAATTAGGAAAATACCAGTTCAATGCATTGACACACTTATTACCTCGTGGGTGACGATGTAAGCCTATGTAGGTTTTCTTAAAGTGAAAATATAGCAAAAAGTGACAATCCTTTTAATCCTTCTTTGATTTCATGTGGAAATAGCTGAAGGTTTTCACATTTACAAGTATTTACTGTTAATCGACATTTTGCTTACTGCATTTGTTTAAGGACATTTGTGGTCGCGTGCACGATATTGGTTGGTGTTTTTACGACCAAAACATACAAGCAATACAAACTTAGTGTAATAGTTTTTACCTGTGAGAGAAAGGAGCCTACCACCACTCACCAGTCGTTAATGTGTAATGTTGCAGCACACAATGTGTGTATTTTTGTTTGATAATCTTCAATACTCGTGTCTCCAGCCTGGAATTGAAAGTGACACTGCGATCTCGACTTTCCTGGCGAGAGCGACTACGACAGCGAGAGAGAACCATTTAGCAAACAAGACCAGCGACGGAGGTGCCCAGGACCATGATGCATCGAAGTCGCCGGGCGGTGGTCAGTGGCCCCAACACAGGTTCTGATGTCAGCGTAGATAGGACGGTTAGCATACCAGTACTTGGACAAAATGTCATTCATACAGCCCTACCAATCACCACACGAATGGTTACTCTCAATTGCCCATTTAAAGGCATCGCTATAACAGATTGTTTCCAGTTCAAAAATCTGAGTACATGATTCCATACTATCCAGTCTCTCTGATTACCGGTCTAAATGAATCCCTGGTAAAATTGCAGTTTAAACGATCATTAACTGCCCTTTAAAAAGTAAATCATGATGCGACCAATTCCAACTTTCCCCATAGATGCTGTTGTTGCCAGAATTTCCTATCGGCTGAGATAATTAATATGCAATTGTTATCTGCACATATTGTACTAGTGACAGCATACTTCTGAACTTTCTGTTTGTGTTTTTACTTGTTCTAGGGTGTTTATTGGCCATTCAAACACTGTCAGATATGTCAGATTAGCAAAGTTCAACAATTTCTTAATGGTTTCTTCACAAGTGTTATATAGTGTAAGACCCATCCCACTCTTCACCAGATCTGTGGGCCAGGCGAGTGTATGCTAGAATTTTTCAAAGGCGATGTTCTATCTGCGGCCAAATTCCTAAGTCCAAAACTTTTCTGGTCAGTCCCAGCCCAGCTAAAAGTCGCTCAGTGGCGTGTGTTGTGTGTGTGTGTGTGGGGGCGGGGGGGGGAGGCTTGAAAAATTTTTGTCAATCCAATCTTAGTCAAAAATTATTTCACGTCAGATCAGTAGCGAAAGGCCGCTCCGGGGGGTCCAGTGCCAAATTTTCACAGCCGACTAAATTCTTAAATTAATGTCCGTCTGTCGGGGAAATTTAAAACCCCCGTGTTTTGTAATAGGAGCGAGGTTATTTTCCGGGAAAAAAGGCGTGTTTTTGAGGTGTTTGAAAACCCAAAATCCGGATTACGCTATATTGATCTGCAGTATCAGTGGGGTCATTCGAGACATCTACTAACCTACTTCTTTATGATTGTCTCTTCTCTTTCTTCACAGGGGTGCGTCTAGACATCTCTCTTCTTCTCGAGGCATGAGTCATCGTCCAACGCCTGTGATGATGCCGGAGGAAGAGGAGGATGAGACGTGCCAACGACGATAAATGAAGATGAGGAGGAGACGGTAGACCCCGCCTTCAACGATGACTCCCTGGAACGTCCAATCACGGCCAGCGCAAGTGGAGTTTCAAATCATGAGGGCAGCAGGTAATACTCTTAATTCATCGCCTCCCCCTTTTCAGATTACCATTGGTTTAAAGGCAGGGCGTGTCTTTTACATACCTACAAGTTAATATTGTGTAAATACACTGGTAAATAGAAGAAAATACCATCTGAGAAGCAATAGCGAAGTATATTTTCTAGAAACTCGGGTTTAGTGGAATTATAGTGACCGTTAGACTTTGTTTTAAATTATTACCATGTGAATTCCTTGCATACAACATACGCTAAATGGCTATTCATTGTGTGCGCATTTTGCAAATTCTACGTTATTAGTGATCTTTAGATTTCACAGACATGTCCTTCATAAAGAGGCCTATAGGCATGAGTGCTGTTTTGCTGTTCTACAGGAGGGGTGCAAATAAGATTCCTTGCCTTTACAGTGAGATGTCCATATACTGGGAAGCTGTGGATTAATTCCTTCTTTGGATTTTGAAAGGGATTGATTAACAATATTTTGGAGTTGTATCATACAAGATTAATTGTTTTGTTGTTTCCGGGTCCATCTCACCATCAGTGTTAATTGAAATTCTCTGTTGGTCCAGATCCAGTCAGCCGCCACACCCCCTTCAGTGGGCATTCCGCAACCAGCAGCCCCCACCCTCAGGAGGGTCCAGGAGTAGTGGCCCGGGAGTTGTCAATGAGGTGCTGGGGTCAGCCAGTGGTACACCAGCAGTTGGTGAGTGTCCATATTCCACTTTCTTACAAACCCTGGTGGGATCGAGTATTTGCTCATGCTGGACCAGCCCTGTAGAATTCACTTCCACAGGAGCTAAAGGGTCCCAAACTCGTTGACATCCTTTAACCCTAACAAGCCTGGGTTATTTTGATAGCTTGAAGAACTGGGGAGATTAAAGGTTAGTGACATGATTGGGAACACTTGAAAATGCCTCAAGAACCAAATGAGTTGAAATATACACCAACTATAAATTAGCAGGAATGGATCTCCCACCTGGGAGGATTTGTCTGTAATTTGTTAACTTAAGGAGAATCAAGCATAAACGTAGGGGAATCTTATTTTTTGCCGGGGACGATAAAAATAAGCCCCATAGAGAGCCACACAGCAGGTTTCCGTGCTACGAGTGATGTTGACATTGTTAATTTTAGAATGAGTCAATGTTTGACTACAAGATTTTCACAGGAGAATCATTGCATAGTTTACTTGATTCTAGAGTAGTTTCAGCCCAAGTTGAGGACTACCCCCAATCATGTCATTTACCTTTAATGCTTGTTTCACCTAAAAAAAATCAAGACAAATCCTTCCAGCCAAATTATACACTTTAGCCAGTGCATATATTATTAGTATATGTGCCAAGTGATGGTTCTTGATGCATCATCTCCTAATCATGTCACTTCCCTTTAAGCTGCACAACATCTTTGCACATCTCACAAATTTCAAATAGTATTAGGAGGAAACAAGGAGAAAATATTAAATCACAAAACAGTAACAATATCGAAAACCATGCTATTTCATTAACATATCACATTCTGATGATTTTTCCTAAATTCTCCCTCCCCAGCCTCCACTGGTCTCATCTACATCGACCCCACCAACCTACGACGGACCACCATCTCCACCAGTGCCAACCCTGCCCCCAGTTCCTCCACCCAGCCGGAGGCCGCCCCCACCACCACAGCCAGTCGCCTAGCCCGCACCTTTGGCATCGTCATCCGGCAGGTGTCTGATCTGATCGCATCGCTGCCGACGTACAAGGCCCCGGAGCCACTGACGGAGACCCTGGAGATCACCAGCCAGAATGCCAAGCAGTTGCAGGTACGGAACGATGACCCCCTTCACACTCACAGAATAAAACCGACCTTATTAGGATAACCGGTGACCCCCTTCACACTCACAGAATAAAACTGACCTTATCAGGATCACCAGTGACCCCTTAACACTCACAGAATAAAACTGACCTTATTAGGATCACAGGTGACCCCTTTCACACTCACAGAATAAAACCAACCTTATCAAGATCACCAGTGACCTCCTTCACACTCACAGAATAAAACTGACCTTATCAAGATCACCAGTGACCCCCTTCACACTTACAGAATAAAATTATTCTTATCAGGATCACCCGTACTAAGAATCCTCATGCATCAGTGTGACATCAAAAGTGCGCCAGGAAGTGTGTCATGTGAGCACTCCCTCGGACTTCTTGATAAAGTAGTCTGGTGGCATGATAACACTTACAAGATCACTTGTAATTGCAGTAGAAAGATATGAGCATTATAATGCTTCTTTTAAATTATGACAAACTTTTTATACGCCCGGCTACGGGACGTATTATGGTATCACGCTCGGTGTCCGTCTGTCCGTCCGTCCGTCTGTCCGTCCGTCTGTTAACTTTTCCTTGTAAACGCCATAACTTCAGTTTAACTTAACCCAGGCTCATATAATTTGGTGTGTATGATACTAGCATGGATCCCAGGAAGCCTATTGATTTTGAGGTCAAAAGGTCAAAGTTCAAGGTCACAGTGACATGTTTTCATCTTACCCTTGTGAAGTCCTTGTAAACGCGATAACTTAAGTTTAACTTAACCCAGGCTCACATAATTTGGTGTGTATGATACTAGCGTGGATCCTAGGAAGCCTATTGATTTTGAAAGTCCAAAAGGTCAAGGGTCAAGGTCACAGTGACAATGTTTTTCATCCTTACCCTTGTGAAAGTCTTGTAAACGCGAATAACTTCAAGTTTAAGTTAAACCCAGTCCTCATTAATTTGTGTGGGGTATGAATACCGTAGCATGGATCCCAGGGAAGCCTAATTGGATTTGGAGTCAAAAAAGGTAAAGGTCAAGGTCACAGTGGGGACATGGTTTTTTTCACCTTAACCCTGTGAATCCTTGTAACGCGATAACTTAAGTTTAACTAAACCAGGCTTCACATAATTTGGTTGTGGTATGAATACTAGCGTGGATCCTAGGAAGAGCCCTATTGAATTTTTGAGTCGAAAAGGTCAAGGTCAAGTCCACAGTGAACATGTTTCATCTTACCCTTGTGAAGTCCTTGGTAAAACGGCGGATAACTTCAGTTTTAACGTTAACCTAGGCTTCCAATATAATTGGTGTGGGTATGATACTAGCATATGAATACAAGGAAGCCTATTGATTTTGATGGTCAAAGAGGTCAAAAGGTCCCAAGGTCCACAGTGAAACATGTTTTTCATTTTCCGTGTTACAGGCGGGCGTATTATGTGCTCGCCGCGGCGACACTCTTGTTCCAGATTTGTGAATGTTTCTCCTCCATGCACATAGTGACAGACTATTTCATTCATTTGTCAATACACTTTAATACTTGGTTTGCATACATTAGTTTTTTGTGAAGTAAAAACGTGAGAAACAAGATGCACATAATATCAAAATGAATAACTACAATGATCTGTATACTGGTTCAATCCAATTTGATCTACTCATTATCTCTTAGCATGCTGGAGGATTTCAACCTGTATGAACTCTGTATGTATTATTTGGTGCACATTAAGAGTTGACATGAGCATGTCGTGGATATAGTAACTGCTGCTCTACTTTGGCAAAATTAAGCAAGTGACCACATTGTCAAATTGTCAAATTTAAGTGACTTGACACTTGCTTCCTTTTGCCAGAGTAAAGTAGAATTAATGTAATGGCCTTTTTATTGGTGATACTGAGTGAGTTCACTTTTTTTTTTTTTACAGAACTATGTCCAATGGAGTCTGAAGCCCACCTGGGATTGGCTGGTCTGTGTCATGAACAGCACGGAAGCGCAGCTCCGCTTCGGGAAGGCGTTGATGGGTGCCACGGACCCCGCCCACCCGACCCACCCGATGCGCAGCCAGTACATCCGTACCCTGCGCGGTGCGGCCCGCGAGGCGGCGACCCGCGAGGAGGCCTCCTACCAGCACACCCTGGAGAACCGGCGACGCAACACCCACGGCAACAGCGAAGAGCATACCGCGATGATGGACTACCTCAGCTACATCCTGTCGTTGATGCGGTCCCATAACAGCGAACATCTCGGAACTCTCCCCATGTTGGACATCGCCGCCATGAAGCACATCGCGTACGTCCTGGACGCGTGCGTCTACTTCCTACGCTGCTTCGAGCGGGAGCCGCTCCCCGAGCCTCCACCACCGCAGTCGTCACGAAGTCGCTCTTCGTGGAGTTTCACGCAAGACCCGGACAACGCGGAAAGCGTGGATGATACGACTATGATGGATTCAGACAGCGCGGAAGATGATCGGCCGTCGACGTCATCGGGTCGCAAACATCCATTCTTCGTACGGTCGGACTCGACCACCTTCCTGGGGTGTCCACCTCCGGATCCGATAGAGATGCCCCTGTCGGAGGGGCTTCCCCTGGCTGATAGGCCTCAACTTCTTCAGCCCAGCGCCACCAAGGAACAACTCTTTGGCATGCCGCAGAATCCTGTCCTGCCAAACGATTCGGACATAACTCTGAGTAAGTGAAAAAAAAAAACCTGACAAGAAATTAACACTTCTGGTTCTCATGGTTTAATGCATTCCGGCCAAAGTTTTCTTTGCCCAATATTTCTTTTCTCACTGAAGTTTAGAGGTAAAGGCTAACTTTGTGGAACTTCAATTTAAAAAAACTGTCAAACTTTGATATCTGAGCTACATAGTAGTGCTTAAATGGACGAATAAACATCCAAGGCAAAGCATACAAAAAGGAGTTACTAATTTGTTTATCCCAAGCCGCATTACCATTAGGCCAGTGGCCCCACCAAAACATTCCAAACTTTTGTATGCTTTGCCTTTGGATGTTTTATATCGTTCCATTTAAAAGCAACTTTACTATGTTAGCCTCAGATAATCAAAGTTTGGACAGTCAGTTTTTTTTAAATTGAAGTTTCCACAAAGTTTAGCCTTTACCTCTAAACTTCAGTGAGAAAGGAAATATTGCGGCCAAAGAAAACTCTTGGGCCCGGGCGAATGCATTAAACCATGAAAGGAAAACCAGAAGGTGTTAATTTCTTGTCAGGTTTTTTTTTTGCCACCTTAACTCAGAGGTTATGGTCCGAATCGTTTGGGCCATGGAACCAGCGATTCTGCGGGGCAGCCAAAGAGTTTTCCTTGGTTGGCGCTATGGGGCTGAAGAGTTGAGGCGCTATTCAGCCAGGGAAGCCCCTTTCCGACGCGGGCATCTCATCGGATCCGGAGGTGGGACACCCCAGGAGAAGGTGGTCGAGCCCGGACCGTACGAAGAATGGATTGTTTGCCCGCCCGATGACGTCGACGGGGCCGATTTGCCAATTCTTTCCGCGCTGGTTCTGAATCCATCATAAGTCGTGATCAATCCACGCTTTCCGCGTATGTTTCCGGGTCATTGCTGTGAAACTCCACGAAGAGGCGGACTATCGTGACGGGACTGCCGGTGTGGTAGGGCTCGGGGAGCGCTTCCCGCTCGAAGCAGCGTAGGAAAAAGTAGACGGGCACCGAGTTCCAGGACGTACGCGATGTTGCCTTCATGGCGGCGATGTCCAAAACATGGGGAGATTCGAGAATGGTTCGCTTTGTATATGGGACCGCATTTCAAACGGGACGGATGTAGCTGAGGGTAAGTCCATTTCATCGCGTATGCTCTTCGCTGCTTGCCTGTGGGGTGTTGCGTCGCGCGGTTCTCCCAGGGTGTTGCTGTAGGAGCCTCCTCGGCGGAGTCGCCGCCTCGCCGGGCCGGGCACCGCGGCAGGGGTACGGAATGTACTTGGTCGCGTCATCGGGTGGCGGGTCGGGTGGGCGGGGTCCGTGGCCACCCATTCAAACGCCTTCCCGAAGCCGGAAGTCCTTGCGCTTTCCGTTTTTGCTGTTCTCTGACAACAGACCAAGCCCAATCCCAGTTGTGGCTCAGGACTCCATGGACCATTAGTTCTGTAAAAAAAAAAAAAGCTGAACTTCACCTTCAGTATCATCCAATAAAGGGCCATTACATTAATTCTACTTTTGACTTCTGGGGGGCGCAAAAAGGACAGCAAGTGTCAAGTCACTTAAATTTGCGACAATTTGACCAATTGTTGTCACTTTGCTTAATTTTGCCAAGAGTAGAGCAGCGTTACTATATCCCACGACATGCTTCATGGTTCAAACTCTTTAATGGGTGCACAAATAATCATTACCAGAGTGTTCATAACAAGAGTTGAAATCCTCCAGATGCTTAAGGATAATGAGTGAGATTCAAATTGGATGAAACCCAGTATTACAGATTCGATTGTAGTTATTCATTTTGATATTATGGGTGCATCTTGGTTTTCTTTCACGTTTTACCTTCAACACAAAAAAAACTAATGTATTGCAAACAAGCTATTAAATGTATTGGACAAATGAATTGAAATAGTTCTTGTCACTATGTGCATGGGAAAGGAGGACAACATTCAGCAATCTGGAACAAAGTTGTCGCCGCGGCGAGACATAAATACGCCCCGCCTTGTAAAACACGGAAAATGAAAAACATGTTTCACTGTGGACCTTGGGACCTTTTGACCTCTTTGACCATCAAAATCAATAGGCTTCCTTGTATTCATATGCTAGTATCATACCCACACCAATTATATTGGAAGCCTAGGTTAACGTTAAAACTGAAGTTATCCGCCGTTTTACCAAGGACTTCACAAGGGTAAGATGAAACATGTTCACTGTGGACTTGACCTTGACCTTTTCGACTCAAAAATTCAATAGGGCTCTTCCTAGGATCCACGCTAGTATTCATACCACAACCAAATTATGTGAAGCCTGGTTTAGTTAAACTTAAGTTATCGCGTTACAAGGATTCACAGGGTTAAGGTGAAAAAAACCATGTCCCCACTGTGACCTTGACCTTTACCTTTTTTGACTCCAAATCCAATTAGGCTTCCCTGGGATCCATGCTACGGTATTCATACCCCACACAAATTAATGAGGACTGGGTTTAACTTAAACTTGAAGTTATTCGCGTTTACAAGACTTTCACAAGGGTAAGGATGAAAAACATTGTCACTGTGACCTTGACCCTTGACCTTTTGGACTTTCAAAATCAATAGGCTTCCTGGGATCCATGCTGGTATTTAATACACAACCAAATTATATGAGCCTTGGGTTGAACTTAAACTGAGTTATCGCGTTTTACAGACTTCACAAAGGGGTAAGATGAAAACATGATCACCTGTGTTGGACCTTGAACCTATTTAGACCTTTTTGACCTCAAATATCAATTGGCTTCCTGGGATTCCATGCCTAGTATCATACACCACAATTATATTGAGGCCTGGGTTAAGTTAAACTGAAAGTTATGGCAGTTTTAAACAAGGGAAAGTTTAACAGACGGACGGGGACAGACGACGGGAGGACAGACGGACCACGACGGTGATTACCTAATACGTCCCGTAGCCCGGGCGGTATAAAAAAGGTTTGTTCATAATTTTAAAAGAAGCATTATAATGCTTCATATTCTTTCTAACTTGGCAATTAACAAGTGGGATCCTTGCTAAGTGTTATCATTGCACCCAAGGACTACGTTATCAAGAAGGTCCGAGGGAGTGCTCACATGACACAACTTCCTGGCGCCATTTTTTGATGTTTCACACTGATGGCATGAGGGATTCTTTAGTACGGCGTTGATCCTGATTAAAGAATAATCTTTATTCTGAAGTGTGGAAGGGGGTAACTGGGTTGATCTTTGATTAAAGGGTCCAGTTTTTATTTCTTAGTGGAGTGTGAAGGAGGTCACTGCTTTCTTGATAAGGTTGTTATTTCTCTGTGAGTGTGAAAAGGCGGTCACCTGTTGATCCTTAATAATGGTCAGTTATTAATTCTGTGAGTGTCTAAGGGGTCACTGGTGATTCCTGATAAGGGTCCAGTTTTTATTCTGTTGAGTTGTTGAAGGGGGTCACCGGTTATCCTTAATAGGTCGGTTGTTATGTTCTGTGAGTGTAGGAAGGGGGTCATCGTTCCGTACCTGGCAACTGCCTTGGCATTCTGGCTGGTGATTCTTCCAGGGTCTCCGTCAGTGGGCTCCGGGGCCTTTGTAACGGTCGGCCAGCGATTGCGATCAAGATTCAGACACCTGCCGGATTGGACGGATTGCCAAAAGGTGCCGGGCTAGGGCGGGACTGGGCTGTGGGTGGTTGGGGGGGGGGGGGGGGGGGGGCGGCCTCGGCCTGGGTGGGAGAAACTGGGGGCAGGCGTTGGCAGCTGGTTGGAGATGGTGGGTCCGTCGTAGGTTTGGTGGGTCGATGTAGATGAGGACCAAGTGGGAGGCTGGGGTGGAAGGTGAGAATTTAGGAAAAATCATTCAGAATGATGATATGTTAATGAAATAGCATGGTTTTCGATATATTGTTTACGCTGTTTTCGTGATTTAATATTGGTTTCTCCTTGTTTCTTTCCTTAATACTATTTGAAATTTGTGAAGATTGCAAAGATGTTGTGCAGCTTAAGGGAAGCTGACATGATAGGAGTGATGTTGCATCAAAGAACCATCACTTGGGCAACAATTACTAACTAATATATGCACTGGGCTAGAAGGTGTTTATATTTGGCCTGAAGGATTTGTCTGATTTTTTTTATTAGCGTGTGAAACAAGCATTAAAAGGTAAATGACATGATTGGAGTAGTCCTTCAACTTTGGGCTGGAAACACTTCGTTAGAATTCAAAGTAAACTATGCATGATTCTCCCTCAGAGTTGAAAAATCTTATGTGTAGTCAAACATTGACTCATTCCTAAAATTAAACAATGTCAACATCACTCGTGTAGCCACGGGAAACCTGCTTGTGTAGGCTTCTTCTATGGGGTTATTTTTATTGTTCCCCGGCAAAAAATAGATTCCGCCTACCGGTGTATGGCTTGATTCTGCCTTAAGTTAACCAAATTTTACAGGACAAATCCTCCCAGGTGGGAAGATCCATTCCTTGCTAATTATAGTTGGGTTGTATATTTTCAAAACTTCATTTAGTTTGG
>JZLH01S0623287.1:431-20387 GCA_001188425.1 Eucidaris tribuloides | reverse complement strand
AGAACACTTAAAACAGCACACCCCACAGACAGATACTGATCTTGTCCCTGTATATTCAGCAAGATGAGGGCCGCACCCCACAAAAAAAAGCTCATGTAACACCTGAATAATGTACAGTGTAGTTCTGTACAGTATGTGAAATAAACCTGAATTAAATTATCAAAAGTGAAAAGAGGTTTTTAACTGTCTTTTCAATTGAAATTTATCAGTTCAAGGTGGATTTGTGTAAGAAGAGCCCAAATGAAGGGTATAAATGGCCTTTTTAGTTGACCTTGTACAACTTCAAGAGTACACTGCTGGGTATCGCCCAGGTATTTCCCAGTATTTCCCAGGTATTTCCCAGTATTTCCCAGTATTTCCCAGTATTTCCCACCTCGGTGGGAAATACAGGTATTTCCCGGGAAATTGCCAACCCTGGTATGATCTGTACTAAACTTAAATATTGCTATATTAGAACCTATGAAGATGACAAAGAGACTATGAAGTATCATTTTAATCATGTAAATCTATTTTTGTCTGTATAAATTTTGGCTGCTACCTTGACACTGTGACAGCTAAACCAAATGCTTATGTCTCAAGTTAATGAAAATGCATAATAATTTGATTGCATCTTATCAACTGAATATGGCTGTGACGTTTTCCTTTTCTGATATCAATTTTGAAAACAAAACAAATAATCTGAACAATCTGATTATACCCCCCCCCCCAAAAAAAAAAAATAGAAGTTGTCTGCTACTACTGTGGTTTTGTAACCAGAACTAAGTAGTGAGAAATTGTTTGACCAGGTTTTGAGTTTAAATTGGAAATGGAATTGTGATTGAAGCAATCAAAGAATGAAAGATCTCTTGACCTTCCACTAACCACCCCTCCGTTGCCATCCTGGAACATTCGTTTTCCTCATCTTGAGAAGTAGATGAACTACCAATTCCCCTCCCCCCCCCCCCACCACCACTGAGCCCACCTGTAAATGAAGCAATTATCACTGTCAGGTTGTTTGTTCTTCCCATCCTACCCAGGTCATAATCAGTCGGTGACCGTCAACAAGTTCTGCCTGGAGATCCTACCTACCCAGATGAGTGTTTCCAAGCGGCAAGTGAGCGACTCCCAGGACCCCCTGGGAATGACTGATGATGAGGGGGAGGGGGAAGAGGATGTGGGAGGGGACGAAGGAGCATCAGGTGCACCCCCCGCTAAAAGAGCCAGGACAGAACGAGGGGGAGCCGATGCTGGGACGGAGAAGTCAGAGACTCTTGATTCATCGTCACTACCTTCAGGTACACATACATGTTTATTTAACCCGTTGGAGACGATTTGATTTCACTATAACATGTATTTTCCATAGACCCCAACACGAGTTAACTCGTGCTTAGTCTCCAATGGGTTAATTTATAAAAAAAAATTTGTATGAAATCCTTACTATCAATCATCATGTGGGTCAGGAATTATGATTCATCTGTTCTTGATGTTTTATGGGACAGATTACGTTATATTTAGTTCAATGAAGACTACCAATTATTTGTCCTGCCATCAGGTTTGGGCCTAATTTAAGTAAATTGCATCAACATTATTTGGTTCTCACTAAAGTCAGTGATATGTTTAATTTGGTATAAACTGGAGTTGCACATTTCTTGAATGACAGTCGTCAAAACCAAAGTACAGTTAAATAGCATAATTAAAATTTCAGTTACACCTTCTGAATGTTCCACAATTTTCTGCACAAATGTTTGACCAACTTTTTTCTTGAATAACAAATTTGCTGCTCTACAGTTGCTTATTTCAAAACTGTGTATCACAAATAATATAAAATACTCAAATTTGGGGAAATGAAGTTGTAATATATTTGACCACGTAATCATTTCCTACAATTTCAAAAGGATCAATATTATTTCTCTTCTTACACTATGTAAACTGTGGAGTTAAATAGATATATTTTGATTATGCTCCATTCAAATCATTGATTGCTATTCTGAAAACATTTCACATCAAGATTTTGACTGTTTTTACTTGACAGGTGTAAGTTTTGCTACAGGGTCAACATTGCCAGTCAGTCAAAGTCTAGGAGAGTCCAGTGACCAGTCTCTGTTGTCTGGACCGTCGTTGCCCTCTGCACCATCGGTATCAATTCTCCCTGGCGGGTCATCGAGCTCTCAGTCTGAACCGGGTCCAAGTACTGGCCCCTCCTTGAGCTCCCCGTTGCCCACAAGGGGTCGGACACCGGAGTCGCAGAGAGGCGGCACGGGAGTCATACGTGAGGCTTCCCCACTGAGCGGTAGTAGTGGACATAGTAGCACTGTGGCAGTGACTGTGGCTGGAAGTGTAGGTGGTAGTTCTGGTGGCGGCGGTGGGATGCATGAATCAACAACAGTTTCTAGTGCAGCTACTAGTGCCGCTTCTAGTGCAGCTTCTAGTGCTGCTTCTAGTGGAACAACCCCTGCCACTGTTGTCAGTGTTATACGTACAACGGGGACTGTGGAGAAAACGGCCTCTGCACCGTCTGACCCCCAGGGCCATCCTCCTCCCAGCAGGGAACCTCCGCTTAATCTGGACCGGCCAGGACCAAGTCGATTACAAGTCGCCGGCATTCCGTTACCTCCGCCGCCACCGCCATCTGCTGGCGACGACGAAGAGTCCCCATCTGGAGATGTTAATATAAGTGCATTATTCCACGTACCCCCGGTGGACGATCCCTCCCAAGCGATTGGACCAATTAATCTGTCTGAGGGAGCCAATGTGGCGCCCCCTGCCGCAGAGCCAGCAGCCGATCCCGCTGCCATTGAACTGTCGAATCACGAGACGGGAGAGCGTAGCCGTCCCACTTCGGCGACGAGGGATCTGGACCAGCCGGAGTTACCGGGTCAAGATCCAGAGGATGGCGGCAATAGGAAAGCTCCGAGCAGGAGCGCATCATCAAACACTATAACGGTGGACAGAGCCGATATACAACCTGTGGACAACACAGACAATGTCATTAGGTTAACAAGGTAATTTACAATGGGACATTCGGAACACTTTTTAATACCCTATGCACCAAATGAGTCAAAAGGTATACCAATGTATTCCAATTACATTGGCACTGAATTTAACTATGACCCTGATAGAAACTGAACCAATTTAAAGCTACACAACAAATTTGACTGTCACAGCAATTTGTGGTAGTAATTATAGAGTGTAGAATAAGAAGTACTTAAGTCACATTTTGACGAAATTGAGTTAATGATTGTTTTGAGGTCATTACATGCCCAGAATTTCTTTGACAAAGTTTTGGTCAAGTTAACCCTTCCTAGTAGGGGTCAGGGGAGGGGTCAACTGGGGTCAAATTTTTAACCTGGTCTAATTTCTTCAAAATGTATCTCAAAGTACTCGACTAGTTACAAAGATTAAGACAATATATAATTTATCATGTATTTTGTGCATTGTTGATGAGATCTGAGGTCACTTCCGGTCAAAGGTCAAATGAGGTCAAATTTAAAACACGTCCAAATTGGACAAATTGCATATCAAATTGTCCGTCTTATGAAGGATATTCCAAAAATATATACAATTAAGTGCTTTTGACATTCATTTATTCGAGAAATGCATTTGTTTTCCCGAGACCCTTGTTTTTTGTAGAAGAAGTACTTAAGTCCACAATATAGATTATTGATTATTGGAAATCGACAAGTATGACAATGTTTATTTTTGTCCTATATTCATCTTTTATTGTGTCAATTAACTGCACCAAGTTTGGATGTACAACTCAAACAATTGTGATCTGTAGACAAATTTGAAAACTTTGAACCTTTGTTTCTCAAAACTAGTATTATGTGACTTCAGTACTTCTTATTCTACAGTCTTCAATTGTAGAACGTGGAGGGAGTGTTTGACCATGAAGTTTTGACAGTAGAATTGTTGCATAGTTTACTTGATTCTAGAATAGTTTATCACCAAATGAGGACTGCTTCCATTTATGATATTGCCCTTTATCTACTTACTCGCTACGGTCGACCACTGTCACCACCGTTGTCTGGTGGATGGTCCACATGACTAAAAGAAATAGTACCTATTCAATTGTATGAGAACAATGTATTTCCTGTTCGTTCATCTATTCACACCTTCCCCCCCCCCCCCAGTACTAACAATATATTATTTTCTGTTGAGTACAGGGTCAATCATGCATGAGCGCATCTGTTTACAATGTACTGTGTATTGGGAGATTTGAAAATAATCCAGCCGCCTAGGTATTCATAATGCACAGGGCAAAGAGTTAAGGCAGCTTTTTTTCTCCTTCGTATTTTCTAGACCCCTGTCTCCTCTCCTGTCTGCTGACATGTTGCTGGGCCGGTGGCGCCTATGTCTGGAGCTCTTTGGCCATGTTTTCGTCTCGAAGACGTCGGCGCTGAACCGGGCTCTGTCCTCAGCGAACTGGGCGGTTTTGAAGTGAAGGAATCCCGCTTCAGACGGGAAATGGAGAAACTGAGGAACAACCACACCTCCAAAGACCTCACCCTTGAGGTAAGTTAGTTCACGTTTTTATGGTTTAAATGGTCCTCTGTGACACAGATTGAAATAGCTCCCTCTTTTTGGCTGAAATGATAAAGATGGCATTTCCTAAATTGCAAAATAAATGACTTGGTTATGTGATCAAGTTTATCATTCATTTTTGTCTTTCATTCTCTACCCCATATTACTGCAACATTTCGGATTCAGTCAAGAATATGTGCCTGTATTGAACCTCTTGGGGATGGCGGGCTTGTACAGAAACCCAGCAAATCTCACAAACAGAGACAAGTTTCTACATTTTCAGTGGTTAAAATGTGTACCTAGTGAGATGCACCCGTTTGTAGGCACTATAACCTCACTTTATAAGAAAGGGTTGCCATATTTTGGGGGCTTTTGTAGAAGCATTTTGTCTCTGCGTGTGAGATTACTGGGCTTCTATACAAGCCCGTCGTCCCCAAGGGGTTAAGACTAGTTGTACTCTCTTTGCAGTGTAAATTGCTCATCGATATTGGACCTTGAACCCTAAAAGGATCATGTCCCCCCCCCCCTTTTTGACGTTTCGCGTTATTATTTTGAAACGCACAATGGTAATACCGCGCAATTCTATGACTTTTTTCTCTGAAGTCTTGCGCAACTATTGAGACCAGATTTGAGACAAACGGTACAGCATCGCGACGCCCCATGACTTTTCATGAGACAATGTCGTGCCAAAAATGGCCGAAAAATTGCTCATTTATGTGATTTGTGTACAAAGTCAATGGAATTTGTCTGATATCTTAAAATTCATAAAAAGGTCATTATTTTCTATTGTAATTGACCTTCATAATTGATTTTCAGCTAATTTTGTTTTTTTAAATGGTCTGTAATAAATTTCATGGAAAAATCAATGAAGAACAAAAGTTACAAAAACAAAGAAATACATAAGAAATTCGAAAAACTAAGAAATACATAAGGAAAATATTGACTTTTGCAATTTTAAATGATGAAAACTAATTAAGAAGGTTGTAAAGATCACTTCTGCAAAAAATTACAATATTTCAAGTGAAATTGAGTGTTTTACATGCAAATT
Source organism: Eucidaris tribuloides (assembly GCA_001188425.1). Classification (NCBI taxonomy): domain Eukaryota; kingdom Metazoa; phylum Echinodermata; class Echinoidea; order Cidaroida; family Cidaridae; genus Eucidaris; species Eucidaris tribuloides. The sequence goes on along the minus strand of JZLH01S0623287.1, from coordinate 14,839 downwards.
ATGTTTTTTCATACGTAAATTTTCATAATTAATTCATATTAATTACAGATTGATTTTTTTCCCAAAAATAACTATACATACTTATAGTTTATGTTGAAAGGAACCTGCATGCTAAATTTCAGTGCGGTTGTGCGCTCCACGGCCAAGATCAGAAGGGGGGGGGGGGCCATCATGCCCCTCTCCCCACCTTCCCCCACCTAGTCCTCAACACCTCCGAAATAGCCCAGTCCTTTAAGGGTTAAAGGTCCACTGTCAGAGTGTGATTCAACTACAGAAATTTTTTTTTTTCTGAGCGCAACTGATAAAAGCTAGCTCGAAAGTAAATCTACATATTCATGAATTGGACATTAATGGCTGCTCATGCTGCAGGATGAAAATAACTGGAGAACCACGTCAGACAACCAATGAAATGTACATTTTATTTAGTAAAGTGGTCTATTAACATGAAAATACAATGAAACACAAAACAAATACATTTTACAGGTGGAACGATCCAGGGACCTATTGATCCAACAGACCATGCGTCAACTCAACACCCATTTCAACCGTCGCAGCAGCAGCAATCTGGCCGGGCTACCCCTGGCCGTCCACCGAGTCAAGGTCACCTTCAAGGACGAGCCTGGCGAGGGCAGCGGAGTGGCCCGGAGCTTCTACACGGCGATCGCCGAGGCTCTGATCTCCCCGGAGAGGTTGCCCAACCTGGACGACTGCCAGGGGTCCAGTAAAGGACCACAGTACAGTAAGATAATACACCCCATTAGTTATTATCCCCTCGCCCGAGGATGTCAGACGGGGATATAGTAACCCTGCTGTCCATCCGTCTATAACACTGGTGTTCATTCGACAACTTATGTAATATTTGACAAACTCAATCTCATGAGGAATATGTAAGCTAAAAACTAGGATTTCGTAAGTTTTTAATGCATATATTTGCATAATTGATTAATTATACCCTTGTCCGACGTCGGAGGGGGATATAGAAACGCCGTCCTCCGTCTGTCCGAAACACTGGTTTCCATTCGATAACTTTACTAATATTCATCGGATTTTGATGAGATTCGGTATGAAGCTAATAACAGGTTCCTTTCGGTGACTTTAGTAATGTTAGAACAGTTTTTGATCTTCGAGTATGAAGGCCAAAGGGCAAAGTTCACACTTCATTAAATATGCATATGCGTGCTATTTGTACCAGGCGAGGAGATGCTACGCTTTGCGTTGTCCTTGTTTTTCGGGTTAAGTTCAATAAACGGAAAAAAGTACATTTTTAGAGCTAATACAGCATATAGTCAATAGTAGTGTTGCACGACGAAGTCGCCAAAAGTCGAAGTCGTGACTATCGTCGAGGAGTCGCGACTCCGACTTTAGAAATGCCAGAATCGACTCCGTGTAATCACATATGTATGCCATGTAAACCAGTCAAACATCAATGATAATGTGTGGGACTAATGGTAGAAAGTCAATTTTGGAATAATCATAATCACAATTAAAACAACATAAGTTCTAAAACAGTTTTCAAAATGAACTAACTATTATCATTGGTAATGAAATTGGACAACAATGGGCTGCATTTGCATCAAAATCACTGAAAACATTGAAGGAGGACACTCACTAAACAGTCATTGTATAGGTTGTAGTGTGCTTCTTTTTACCTACTGATCATACCAACAGAACCTAATGCCAAGAGTCGGCAAATAGTCGGAGTCGCGACTTTTGATCGGCGACTAGTCGACTCCCAAAAATCCTGGAGTCATGCAACACTAGTCAATAGCATATAAATATATTCATTTTTGTAGGCTTAATTCAGAGGCTGCGCAGTCGTGAGAGAGAACGGGAACGTCAGCGCCGGTCGGAGCTGCGCACTGGCAGCGGACGCATGGCACAGAGCTTGGATCGCGACAGGAACACGCTCTCGTACGACGCCAGGCCGTTCTACCCACGAGACAGCACCAACTCGGAAGATCGGGGCGGGGACTACGAGCCGCTGCCACCGTCCAAGCAAGCCCTTGGGGAGAGGCTGTTTCCAAGAGTCTATGCACTGCAGCCGGTGAGTTATATTTGTCAGGTTTACCTATCAGTGGCTCGAGGTCCAAATGATATTTAGGCTTAAAAAAAAAAATATGTTGCCCTCAAGCGACCGACCATAAAGGAAACAGGGTTGCAATTTTTTTATTTATGTATTTTTTTTTTTACGCAGACCCAAAATATACAAACTCCCCATTCTCGGGAGAAAATGTCAGATTTGAGTGTAGAATATACCAAAATTCCTATTCAGTGGCTTAAAACTACACTTTTATATGTATTTTGCCCATATGAAAGACCCACAAAAAATATTGGGAAACTCAACTCTGACACAGTTTCATTCTTCATGTACTTGCCCAGTACAGTACGTACATGTGTATTGGTTACCTCCGGGTTTGCTGTCATAAAAAATAAATAAATAAATAAAAAAAAATTAAAAAAGAAACGACCGACTGAACCAATTTTCAAAATTTACCACTTGAGGGCAACATACTGTTTTTTAGGTCTTATGTCAAAACAAACAAATGGTCTGAAAGATTTGTTTGCAGAGAAAATCTGTGGTCTTGCAGAATGTTTCGCTGTACCCTGTGCATGTAGGGTTTTCCTAAAAGAAGGTAACTGAAGTTCAAAGGTAAACTATGTAAACAGTACACAGTTCATTAATTTGTACACTGGAATAAGAAGTAACTCATCAGCTTTAATTTCACACAGGGCTCCACACTAACTTTTTATAATTGTCTCTCTCAGATTTTTACTTGCCCGAAACAAAAATGTACTTGCCCCAAAATGATAATAAAAACATGTATAATTTCTCAATTTTAACACTAAGGCCTTTTAATGGCACTAGACGTTAGATACCAGAACTAGCGTTGCAAAAGGAAAAAACAGAAATAGATCCTATGGGAAAGCTACACAACAGATTTGTCTGTCACAAGGCATACTGATGGAAGTTATTTCAACATTAATCAACTTTTGACTACCAAATTCTCACAGTAGAATCCGTGCACTCTTGACTTGATTCCAGAGTACTAGCTTGACCCCAAATTGAGGACTACTCCCAATCGTGTAATTTACCATTAAATACCTAAAATATTTCGACTTTGGATTTATTTTTTCAGTCATTGGCAAGCATGATCACTGGTATGTTGTTGGAGCTACCTCCAGCCAGACTTCTCCTCCTCCTCGCCAGTGAGGAGTCTCTACGGGAACGTGTGGAGGAGGCTGTGGACATCATCTTGTCTCGTGGCAGGTCAGACTCCTGAGTAGTTACCCCTCTCAATACCAAAGTGTACAGAGATTTGTTGCAATGAGACTGAAGAGTAATTTCTTCCACTCTTAAAGGCATCACATGCTACTCCAGGGTATTGTTGTACTCTGGTGTACCGTGTTGTGTAGCGCCCTCTTTTGTCCATATAAACTGACAAAAAGTGGGGTAAAAATGAGGCAGAAGTTGTTTTTTTTTAACGCCTTTTCGTGTTGTAAAATATAATTTTAGGAAACATAGAGAAGCATACTACAAACATAACTTTTACATAGGTTTGTAACCCAGGACAGAGTGCTGGAAACAAAAAATAGTTCAACAAAATGGTGAATTTCTATTTGGTACCCCAGGGTACCATTAATGTCATCACCTGGCAAAAGTTTTGGTGATGATGATGATGATGATGTTGATGTTGATGACAGTGATGATGAAGATAACACAGTATACTGGTCTTGTATCATGACATGTAGCAGCCCATAAGGAAAAGGGTTTGTTTACAGTGATTATGGAAATTTGTGTTAGTTCATTGCCTTGCAATACCTTCTACAATGACGTTGATAGTAATAGTGATGATGAGGATGATGATAATGATGATGATAACGATGATGATGATGACAATGGTGTTGATGATCATGACGATGATGATGATGATAACAATGATCATGATGAAGGTGATACAGTATACTGGTATTATATAATGACATCTAGCAGCCCATAAGGAAAAGGGAATTTGTACAGTGATTATGGAAATCTGTGTTAGTTCATTGCCTTTCAATTCCCTCTGCGTTTGATTTTGATTTTTCCTCTGCAGCCGAGAAGACCCAGCAGAGAGTAGCCGCCTGGATCTCGACATCTTTGGCCTCGCGGAGCGCGACAAAAGCAAGAACAGCGATGTGGCGGCCTCGGCCAGCATCGCCATGGAGACCGAGGATTGCGATGATGGGGACAGGGACAACGAGCCTCTTTTCTACCAACCGGGGAAGCGAGGGTTCTATTCACCGAGGCCGGGGAAGAACTCGAGCGAGAGGCTGAACGCTTTCAGGAACGTGGGAAGGTAAGGTTTATAACATTTACAGCAAATGTGTTTGTTGCTTTCTAATTTCCGACCATGTCTGTGTTGTATCATAAATTGTGGAAACTAAAGACTAGTACTATATAACATTGTGGAAGACCCATTTAAAAAAATTGTCAAACTTTGCTATCTGACATATCTGATAGTGCTTGAATGGACAAATAAACGCCCTAGATCACAAAAGTTCATACAGTTATGCAGTCACTTGTTATATATGTACAGATAAAAATTGGCACATGAATCATTCTCAGCCAATCAAAATTCTGTAACACAGCAGTCTATGGGGAAAAACTGGAATGGTCTCTCAATGATTTTTACTTTTTAACCCTATCTCTGCCGGGGTATTTTGGGAGATCATATAGCGGACCCCCCCCCCCCCCCTTCACGATCTCGGCCGTCGACCGCGCGATCACGACAAAAATCGGCACGCATGTCGCTGGCGACCTAATCTACAAAATTGTATTATTTTTTTTTCTTAAAAATTGTTTTCAGTTAATTATACTAATTTATGCATAATTAGTCTGTGAAATCATACTTTTTGCTCTAATTCAGTAATTAAAGCTCCAAATGCGCTATTTCTTGGTGAAGAGACCTTTCTTAGCAAATGTATCTGAAAAAAATGTGACATTGGATCAATTTTTAATGTATTTTATTGTTTTTCACAATTTCTTATGTATTTCTTTGTTTTTCATTGTTTTTTGGATGAAATTTGTCGGTGACACTTATGCAATCACAAATAACATAAAATTAAGTAATTTGAATCTGTAAAAGCAAATATATTCATACATTTATGATTTTTGGCTGAAAACACAATTTGTATTGAAATTGTACACAAAATCACGTTTCTGAGCACTTTTTGGTGCGACATGCATGTACAAAATTATGCGTATCTTCGGAACCGCGTACCCGGGTGTCGCAAATTTGGTCTTAAAAGATGCGGGAGACTCGGAGGAAAAAAGTTATGAAACATCGTGGCGAAAGCTTTTCGTTTTGCAGACATATCGCGCGAAACGTCAAGGGCATTACTTGAATCCATCTAAAAGTTTCATGCAATGTTAAACGGGCACATCGGATATTGATGTAACTTCGGTGAAGTATGAATTATGGGGCACTGATGAACTGATGAGATTTCGGATTTGAAAGGTCAAAGGTTACATGGCCCCATACATGTCTAATTAAGGCTTGTTACTGCTATAACTTAACAGCTGCTTGGATGATGATGTAACTTGGGTCAGGTATGTTTTATGGGGTTATGCTGAACTGATTAGATTTTGGAGGTGAAAGGTTAAAGGTCACAGGACCTTGTATCTCATTTCAGTTTACTACCATGGTAACGTAAAAGACTTAAAATCAGATTGAATACATACGTGAGTGATGTATTTCAATTTTGGAGTTGGACTGGGGATGCGGAGGCATAGCGGAATTGCTCCAGTTTTTTTTTTCTTTGGTGGCCACTATAGATAGGTTTCCCTGTACTGAGTATAAAGTGTAATCTCATAATTAAACGCTTGTTTTTCTTTTCTTTTGACAGAATACTAGGTTTCTGCTTGCTTCAGAATGAGTTGTGTCCGATGACGTTGAATCGGCATGTTATCAAGTTCCTGCTTGGGAGAAAGGTACGTGTAGTCAGTTTGGTTCAAGTTGTCTTTGAAAGTACAGTTTTGCAACTGAACATGATTTCTCTTTGTTGTGTAATGCTGTATTAAAGGCAGGGGATCTCTTTTGCATGCCAAAAATTAACATTGTGTAAATACAATGACATTTAGAAGAAAATGCTGTCTGGGAACCTTTTGCAAAATATGGGAGCTAGAAACTCAGTTTTAGTGGAATTATAGTAACCGTTAGACTCTGATTTCAATTTTTTTCTCGCGAGAGAAAAATTCCTACCATAGACCGTACACTAAACGGCTATTGTTTTTCTTTCGCGTTTTTCACATTCTAGGTAATTACTGACCCCCAAATTTCACAGTCATGCCCTTCATCAATAGCCTAAGGGCATGGGTTATCTTTTCCTGGTCTGCGGGGATGTTTGCAAATGAGATCCACTGCCTTTAAACAGCCATCTTGCAAGCTTCTTAGAAATATATCCCAAAGAAAACTATGCAATAAATTTCACTGTCACTGTACCTTTTGATAATAATTACAACAAAGAGGAAGTGTATGACTATAGACTTTTCACAGTAGAAACTAGACAGTCTACTTATTTCTGGGAGCATTGTGTCCTGTATTGAAGATAACTTCCAATGTGGCCATTTCCCTTTAAAGATTGGGATCAGGATTTGCAAGACCATCACTTCCCTTCATTATCATTACCAAACGGTAGTTACATACTTACAAATGGTGTGTTGAAGTTTGAGATCCATATGTCATGAGCTTGTTGATTTATGATAAAAACTAATGATGATATGTTACTAGAATATTGTTCTTTGTGTGAGTTAAAATTTTGCTAAAATTGCAGAACACGGTTATGTGTACGTTCGCATGACCAGCTGAGTGCTGTGGTCAGTGGCTGTTACATATGCTAATATTGTCACACTGCTGAACTTTGCGTAACCTTTGGCTAGTGGCTGATCGGACAAATTTGGAATTGATGGAATTGTAAAAGCACAGGCTGTCACTCTGCAAATTTTGAAGTTTAGCCATCCAGATTTTCACCAAAACTACGTATTCTACCCTAAGGTTTTATGAGAGGTGTTTATTTATACTTATCTTCACATTGTGAATGATTTTAGCTGCTTTCAATCAGTTTGCCATTTTCTGGCGTGCAAATCCTGAACCCAATTCTGAAATTATTATTGTTATTTATTTTCATCTAGATCGGTTGGCATGACCTGGCCTTCTTCGACCCCACCCTGTACGAGGGTCTCCGCCAGCTGCTGCTGGATGCGGAGTGGGGTCTGGCGGCAGACATCGCTGCCCTGGAGCTCTCCTTCTCCATCCACCTCAGCAAGGAGGAAGGGGGTCAGACAGTGGACCTCGTCCCCGGCGGGTCCCACGTCCGCGTCACGGTCCAGAACATTCTTCGAGTTACGCGCTGCGGCGTTAGCGACAGAGTACAAGATGCTGACGTGGCACAGAAGCCTCATTACTGTAAGTGTCTTCTCTGATTCTTTAAAGAAGATGTAGCCCAACAACTAACCAGGAACAAGTTAACCTATCGTTAACATGGGGGGGGGGGCGGCGGGTGTCAACATTTCCATGAATTTTATTGCAGACCATTTAAAAAACAAAATTTAGCTGAAAATCTATTATGGAGGTCAATTATATAGAAAATAATGACCTATTTCATGAATCTTCAAGATAATCAGACAAATTCATTGACTTTGTACACAAATCACGATAAATGAGCCATCTTTTCAGCCATTTTTGGCCATGACATTGCTCCGAAAAAGTCATGGGGCGTCGCGATGTGTACCTGTTTGTCTCGAATTCGGTTACTCAAAGATTGCGCAAGACTTCAGAGCAAAAAAGTCATCAGATGCCGCCAGTCATTATCATTGTGCGTTTCAAAATCAATAGCATGAACGTCGAGGGGACGGGCGTGGGGGCCTTCATGGCCCCCCCCCCCCCAATGTCCTTTTAGGGTGAAGCAGTTATATTTACTATTCAGAAACCGGACTTCCAATATCGGCGCGTTCTCGAATAACTAACAAACAGATTGCCTGTCATAATATTGTTATTTGCTATTGATGCTTCCTCATAATCCCACGAAAATGAAGAGTTACAATCCTGTGAGCTGTACTTGCAAGACTACAGTGTTACAACGCACAAGGGGTGGAAACACTTTAAGCCGATGGAAATTATCCTTTCTCCCTACTTGACAGATCACCATTAAACCTTTCTTCTCCCCCCCCCCATACTAATCTCATCCAGAGGGTCAGACTTCCCCCCAGCAAGTTCCAATGACCTTCCATGATACCATACAAACTAAAACTTATGAACTTTGTACACAGATTTCGGAATAACTGCGATGACAGATTCATAACCGGGTTTACTTTCAAAGGACGGTGCCTGGTCAGATACCCGTACGGATACACCTTTAATTTATACCCTGGTTCCCATTTGTTTTTGTTTCAGGCTATGAGGCAAGGCCTATTTGATGTCCTCCCCCGTAATGCTCTAGACGGACTGACTGCTGAAGACTTCCGCCTACTGGTCAATGGCTGCGGCAATGTCAACGTCCAGATGCTGATCAGTTATACGACATTCAATGATGAGACCGGGAAACTTGGTAAGCATGTGCATGTGATTTAAAGGGGAAGTCCACCCTGACGTCAAGTTGATTTTAAAGGGGAATGAAACCCAGACATTTTACTGAACTCAGAGAGTACAGAACAATACAAGATGGAAAATAGTGAAAGTTTGAGCAAATTTGATTGAACAGTTCAAGAGTTATGATTGTTCAAAATTTATTTAATCCTTGTTATGGAGGATCCTTAAATTGGCAACCCTACCCTTTTTTTCAGATGAAAGTGTTGGAGAACTTCCCCTTGGATTTGTACACAAATTTTCAATATTTTGCAGTTTTCTGAAGTGTCAGTTGAGAAAGTATCTAAATTCTTTCAGAAAAACATGTAGAATCATTTTTGCCAGGACATACTTGCACAACAAGCAAGAGCAAATCAGATATTTGATAAAAAGTGAGAATAAGTGAAAATTTGTGTACAAAACCAATGGAGAGTTCTTCACACTTTCATCTAAACAGCTGGTAGAGTTGCCAATTTAACAATCCTCCATAAAAAGATCAAATAAATTTTGAACAAACATAACTCCTGAACCGTTCAACCAAATGTGTTCAAACTTTCACTAATTTCCTTCGTGTATTGTTCTGTAATCTCTGAATGCAGGAATGTGTCTGGGTTTCATTCCACTTTAATAAAAGCAGAAAAATGATAGAAACGTATTAATGAAGGTTTGGTGAAAATCCATCAAAGAATAACAGAGTTGAGAATTTGTAAAAATTTTAATTTTAGTTGATGTCACACGCAAGCAGCTCCCCCATTGGTCATGTAATATAATTTCCATAAAGTGCCATTTTCTCAGAAACTTGAAAATGATTTTACCTGTGCATTCAATTTAATCGAAATTACCTGTGCATTCAATATACAATCAGAAACATTTTATATATGCTTCTTTGAAAAAAAATTCAGTTATCATGAACCATTAAAAAAATGGCAATTTATGGAATTTATATTAGATGACATATGGGAGAACTGCTCGCATATGATGTTACAAAATTAAAACTTTGAAAATTCATCATTCTGTTATTCCTGGCAGATTTCGCCTAACTTTCAGTAATATGTTTCTCTCATTTTTCTGCTTTTATTAAAGCCAACTTAACATCAGGGTGGACTTTCCCTTTAATTCGCTCAATGCCACACTCAGAGTTTCACATGCAAGAGTTTACTTTCAGTGGTTCTGAGAGGGTTAAAGGTACTCTGTCATGCTTGCCAAGGGTTAAAAAGCCTTCCTCAAGTGTTCCCTTTTGTTTGATTTCCTGTTGGGAACATGCTACAAATTTACCACAAATGTAGTGAATAATTGTTTAATTTGAAGCTGAAACATGATGGATTTTCTTACATTGAGACACATAAGAAAAAGCCAGTAGACAATCAAGCAGTCCATTGGGAAAATTTTGTGACCCAAAGTACTAACTGTCACAGTTTTTACATGATTCAATTGAAATGTTGGCTCTCCCATTGAACTTGAGGTGTTGTTGTGTGGGTTGTTTTTGTGTTGGTGTGTGTGTGATATCTTTGAAAGACTTCATTCATAAAATCCAACCATACTGGGTTATTCATGCACAAATTCAAGCCATAAAGAACAGGTTATTGAATTCTCGCTATAGACAATTATATGGCGTTTGGCAATAGAGGGCGCTACCGTCAGTGTGCGCATGCGTAGTTTTCACGGTGGTTCGACTTGTGTGACCAACTTATTTCCAGCTTCCATAGATAATACACAGTGACGTCTGCCAAATTCATGATTTTACTAAAGAAGGTCAGTGTCACAAATTTGCGTTATGATTTCATGTGACCTTTACAGGTACCATCAAAATTTGTTGGGTATACGCCACAAATTTTAAACCAGTCATTTATATGGGACTTTTCAATTCTCAACCCATGTTAATATATATAAAACTGAAGTTTGCAGGGCCCCAAATTCTCTTGGACAGCGCGCCTTCTACTGCTCAATGCTGGTGAATGATGAATTGTTGATAGCGAGAATTGGTTGTCTGGTCGAGTGAGATCAGTATACTCACTCCTCTGTACATCTATTTTCATCCCTCGTAGGTGATGGCCACAGTGGCGAAGGCAATGACAAGCTGTCTACCTTCAAACTCTGGTTTTGGAGTATCGTGGAGAAGATGACCAACCAACAGAAGCAGGACTTGGTAAGTACCGGTACCTCTGCGTTGCAGTCCCTTTAAGAGTGTAGCATATTAAACAGCCCGATCAGGTTGTCATGGATGAACATACAACTTTAATCAATTGGAAATGTGAATGAATGATATTCCAGGTATTATGAGAGAAAATGTATCACAATTTTGAGAGTGTTAGTACATTTGTCATTCACAGGGATGATGATGACTAAATAGCTCATGCAGTGTACAAAAAAAAATCATATTTGATGGTTGTGGTACTTTTAAGGTCTTGTCTTTCAAAAACATTAAATGGTCAGGAGAATAAGAAGATGTAACTGTTGTAACACTATGATAAAGGATAACCCTCTTTCTTTTCGGAGACATTCACTCTATCTTTCCTGATTGATATCTGAGATTTGCAAATGGAAAAATCTAATCTTCCTCTCTACTATAAATTTAAGAAAGTAATTTTTGCCAAAAATTGAAAAACATGGTTTGTCACCACAGCAACAATTTGTACATAATTTTAAAGAAAAGATAAAACTAATGGTATAAATCTAACCTTGTCAGGCTGGTTTATTTGTATTTTGCCTCCCCTTCCGCTTTTTGGTTCAGCCACCAATATAGAGTGAGACTAAGAGATCCTAAGCTTCCGTCCGTAATGCTTGTGAAACTGGAGTAACTTTGCAACCATTTGGCCATTCGTAACAAAACTTGGATGGTAGATGCCTTACCTGGACCTCTATGTTATTTGTGGTCAAATGTGAAAATTTACTTGCAAGTTTCTACTGGGGTTGGTAACTTTTTAACCATCTGCCCATTTGAAACCAAACTTGGATGGTAAATGCCTTACAGTGACCTCAGTGATATTTTGGGGTCAAAGGTTAGGCTTCGATGGTATTTTAGGGTCATAGGTTATGTATGTAGTTCAAAGGTCAAATGAGGTCCAATATTACATACCTAGAATAATTGTGCACACATAGGGCGAGACACATTATGACTATCGTCTTGTTTTCAAATTGTAGGTGTATTTCTGGACGTCCAGCCCCAGTCTACCGGCCAGCGAGGAGGGTTTCCAGCCCCTGCCGACGATCACGGTCCGCCCCCCGGATGACAACCACCTACCCACCGCCAACACCTGTATTAGTCGTCTCTATATCCCCCTCTACAGCTCCAAGGCCATTCTCAAGAAAAAGCTGCTGCTAGCCATCAAAACCAAGGCATTCGGTTTTGTCTAAACATTGAGACAAAGTGTGCAGGGAATGTACATTTCATTGCTGGAGTGATATTTGGTTTCATCTAAAATTTCTGATGAAGCATGCAGGATTGTGCATTTGAGTGCTGGGGTAATAAAACCCTGTGTAGTTTATCTGGAATCGTAAAATCTTCAAGAGAGCCACAAAAAATGACTGCTACTGGCCATCAAACTAAGGCATTCGGTTTCCTCCAAAAATTTCTGATGTAGCGTGTGGGAATGTGCATGTCATTGCTGAGGTGATGAATTTTTCTCAATTTTGCCTCAAGACGGGGAATTTGTGAGAGTTTATTTTCGTGACTTCAATGCATTTTCATTCGCATTGTATAAGTATATCGAGAAGCGAAAATTTTCATGGTGGTTAAGTCACAAAATTCCCGAAAGTAAAGCCACCGCAAAATATTCAGCGTATACAGTATCGTAGAAATGTAAAATCTTCAAGAGAGCCAATAAAAAGCATGTTTGACTTAACACCATACCAAGTGAGATAAACTTCACCTTGTGCCTGAAAAAGGGCTGTAGCACCATATAGTAAGTATAATGTTAAGGGCCTTTGTCCGTGGGCATGATAACTTCTTTTTACCTGGCAACAGTGGCCCGGACTTTCGTGACTGAAATCTGCAATTTTAACACACACAAAAACAAATTGTGGCTTCCTAGCTACAAATTTTAGTAAAAGAGGTCATTTTTAGCAAATGTTGAGATAAGAGGTTTTGTCTATGGAAGGATTTACATTTATTTGAAAAATCCGATGATGAAATTTGAATTCCCTTGTGTTGCGATTCCACCACATTTTTACCGAAGGCACATGCACAAAAGAGAAACTGATTACAGCAGCCTTGAAACATTTGTTTCTAATTTATTGCAGACAAGCGTAACCCGATATCTGCGTGAACTATGTATCACAGGAAGATATTCCAGGAATGTCAGAAATGTGGAAGTAGATGTTATGTACACTTAATGGAGAAATGCTAAGGTATTCCAGGAATCTCAGAAATGCAGCAATGTTATGTACTTTTGATGGAGTCATGCTAAGTTATTCCAGGAATGTCAGAAATGCATTAATGTTATGTACATTTGATGGAGTAATGATGAGGTATTCCAGGAATGTCAGAAATGTAATAAATGTTATGTACATTTGATGGAGTAATGCTAAGGTATTCCAGGAATGTCCAAAATGTAGTAATAGATGTTATGTACATTTTGATGGAGTAATGCTGTGGGATATGGTATGTCTGTTATTTGAGTTGATATCATTTACAAGCAGAGACATTTTGTTTTTGATATAATAAATGTTGCATCTCAATGTTAGTCATGTAGATGATTCTAAAAAAAAATTAAGGGTAGAGTAGAAAATATGACTGTAGGAAAAATTAGTTAAATTCATATTGTGTAGTGCTGATAGTACTGTTCACCTATTAAAATTGTGATTTTTGAAAATTCAGTGCCTCCTAAGATAGTGAGCTGTATTTTCAAGAAAACTAAAGAAAAGTGTGTTACCCAAAGCATGAAATGCCAACTTAAGTTAAAGTTAGTCTAGGAAAATATGTATTATAAATGGCTTGAAAAGTATAAACGATGTATATTTTTTATGATTTTTAAGTGATATTGGAAACGTATGTGTGACCCCAAAGTAGGCTAAGATATCAAATACTGTATTTTTTTTTAGTAGTGCATTTAATGTCATTACTTATGCCTTTAGCATGTTTTAAGAAAAAAAATTCAAAGAAGTCCTGAACACACGGGTAGACTGTTCATATCGTCAGTATTTAGTCACGGCATTTTGAATATAATCCAGTGTGAGTAAAGAGAAAGTGGCAAATTTAATTTCTTTGATAAATGACAACAGTTTGGTAACAGTTTATAGGTAGGCCATGGAAAAAGTTGTGTAGTGTATATCTGCTGTATTTGTGCAATTACTTGCTTGATGAAACTTGTTTTGGCAGATATTTCCCCCAGGGTCTGTTTATTCCACCCCACCCCCACCCCCAAATGTTCAAATACAAGGCAACCAGTTGAAGAATACACATACACTGCACAAACAGCACCCATTTGATTTTGGGTGATTCTCTTAATTACGGCACCTAATGTGTAACATTTTGGAATTAAAAACAGTGGAAGAAAATTTCAGAAATTGACCTTTTCCGCCGTTTTTCAAGGTGATTTCTGGACATGCCATTAACAAATGTTACGACCAATTGTCATGAAAAATGATACAGCTCTGCTCATCTTTGGAATGTGGCTGTAAATTCTAAATGCGAGCCCTTATATATTTTGATATTTTAAATTTTTGCACTGATTCTTCAATTATTACCAAAATAATCGCGTGAATATCACCAAAAGTGTAATACATGTATTCTCACAATGTGCACAATTGCACATATGTTCAGTGAAATGTGAAATGATTGGAATAGCTCTAAAAGCTCTCATATGGACA
>JZLH01S0623280.1:29291-31300 GCA_001188425.1 Eucidaris tribuloides | reverse complement strand
CTTGGGGGAAGCCCATAGTAAAGAAATAGGCCCACGGCGGACTGCTGCCGCAACCTTGCGTAACCCTGCGGTAACCTTGCCTCAACCAGGTCGCTTTTTAACATGCAAATTAGTTCTGCGGCAACCTTTTCCAGAGGTTGCCGCCGATTCGCCCCCAACCTGTTTGAAGGTTGCCGCGGATCCGCAACAACCTACAGAAAAGGTTGCCGCAGAACTATTTTGCATATATACGGCAAGCTGGTTGCGGCAAGGTTAACGCAGCAGTCTGAGATATTTTTTTTATTGCTATGAGATATGCAAATTAGTTTGATCTGCGTCAAGGTTGCCACATGGCTTTCACATCCAAATTGGCCCAGTCTGTAGAATCCCAATATGTGATGGCTACAACTGGCTGTTCATAAAGAGCCCGTCCATGTAGATGTGCTTGTCTTTGTTGGTGTATTGTACCTTAACCTTTAATTTGGTTTGTGTATGCACCAACTGTGTGCACCCATGACAATAATACCAACAGCACACATAAACTTGGGGAAAAATAGATAATTGGTATACTTACATAAGATCTTATATGTGGTACAAAGTCTTCACAGGCAGTAATTCAAAAAGCTCAGCAAAAATTCTTCAAAGGCAGTAATTCAAGAAGCTCAGCACAAATTCTTCAAAGGCAGTAATTCAAGAAGTTTCTTTCTTACCAAAATACAAATTCTAAGGTTTTCAAGCCCACATGATTCACTACACAATCCAAGATGTCAAATTTCCAAAACATACCGCAAAATATGTAGAAAGAATGGAAAATCACCCAATACATTCCCTGATACCCATATGCCTCTGCAGCTAAAGTAACACATCTAGTTGTATATGGCGCACTTTTGGCCGATTGTGTTTCCCTCTACTATCTTCCGGGATTATCTTCTTCTGTGGCAACCTTGCCGCAACCTAATATTGAAGTAAGATCTCAGTCATGCCTGCTGGAGATTAGCTTATTTCTGTGGCAACCTTGCGGCAACCTTTTCTAAAAGATTTAAGAAAACTTCTGTCTGTCGCGGATCCGCCGCAACCTGCTCCTATGGCAACATGGTCCGCGGCAAGGTTGCGACCGGCATATACGGCAACCTTTGGCAACCTTCATGCCGCGGACTCAAATGTTGCAGCGGATCCGCGGCAACATTTTCACTTTCCTAGGGGAGGGGGTTTACGTCGTTTACATCTACCTTAAAGATGAAAACCAAATCATGCTTAAGGGCCCACTGTCATGACAGGATGAAAACACGCCCATAATGACCCCATAAAGCAACAGGAACAGCCATGGCAGTGCGGATAAAATGCAACATTTGTTTTCCTCCCACAATCTGTATACTATGGCACTACAACAGTCCATGTTCATAAATACGTGCCTGTATTCCAAAGCTAGATGTCATCCCATCTGTGGTTGAGTTGAACCTTAACAGTGGACTTTTAAAGTGGGCGAATTTCTCTTAAAATAATCCAAATAATGACAATGTGTAAAATTTACGAAACCAACGGCTACTTAAGGCTAGTACCTTAATTTTCAGTTCATACATACATTTGTGGCTCTATCCCCTTTCAATGTGAGGAGACAACAAGATCACAACAACTCGTATTCTGACAACCACCTCGAAAACAACTCAAATCAGAATACTGTAGGTAACATGAAAGATGGAATGATCACGTAGGTTTAGATAGTGGTCAATTTGGTTTATGAAGGGCAGAAGCAAATCCATCGACTTTCTATCTTGCTCGCGTTGCTCGATAGCTGACCCCTTTGGTGTAGAAAAGGTGAAAACATGACATTCAAAACAATATAAATTTATGTCATGTCACAAAGTTATTACTATTTCTCTTTGTGTATCTCTTCAGCATTATCTAATATATTCTGTATTTTTGCTGAATACAGATACGATAATCTGCAACGGAGTTTGGAAAATTCCCCCAGTGAGTACGTCTTCGTTAAAGATATGGCATTTGGCATGCTAGATGCCAAGTCACGTAAG
>JZLH01S0623280.1:11791-24291 GCA_001188425.1 Eucidaris tribuloides | reverse complement strand
CAACTACCCCAAGTTTACATGACAATGTCCGACCAGCCAGCCCTCTCCCAAAGTTATCGCGGTAACGGAGCCAAATCAGACATATTATAGGCCCGGTCGTCTTTGACCTTTGACACTTTCAAGCTCCAAAATCTAATCAGTTCAATTAGGATGCGATACATAGTAACTATACTTGGTCCAGTTACAAGATCAAAAATCCGATTGGGGTTCTCAAGTTATCGCGGTAAGCGAGATCCGGTAACTGGAGCGGACGGACGAAGACGGAGGGACGGAGCGACGCACGTATCGACGGACAACCCGAAAAACATAATGCCCCCGCAACTTCGTTGGCGGAGGGCTAAAAATGATTTCAAGTGGTTTTTATTGCTTTTTATGTTTATGGCGCCAAAAACAAGAAAAACCAAAATAAATTAATTGAATTTGTTCTTATAGTATAAACATAAGTTTCATGTCATACATAGTCCAAAAAAAATGATGAAAAATCAAATGACATGTAACATCTTTGTGTCAGTTAAATAAAAATGAAACATCAAAAAATGACACACATACCTTCAAATATGGTTACCATGGCACACACATACATGTATTACGGTATACCCTAATTATAATGCCAAAAAATGTTTGCCACAAAATTTAGGAAAAGTCACGCGAAGTTGACGAAATTTCGTCAAAAAATGTGAAGCGGCGAAAGAAAAGTGGGTAGGCACATTGTGCCCCCCCCCGCCGTGCCCCCCCCCCTCTGGGCTTTTTAAGGTTATGGTTACTCTCTATTTCACTCTGCTACATTCAATGTAGCATCGAACACTTTTAGTCGATCCTCTACAAATCTTTTCGCTGAGATATTTATTTATTACAGGCACCTGTCGGGCCCATCTGAGGGGGGGGGCTGAAGAAAAAGGGAGGTACTATTTCGCTGCCCAGTATCAAATACATGTATCTCTGTTCCTTGGCATTCTGTTCAGAGCAACCCAAATTGTTACACGAACTTGATCTATTAACGTCACGTAATTCGAACTGTGTTTATGATGCCTGCCTGCTTGATCTTTGGGGACCAACTGTAAAGGTCACCGGGTTCATGAGCTAAGGAGAGTAATAGCGTTATCAAATATATAGCTATAAATACGGTAGCTAAAGCAATTTTACTTCAGTCATTTTCACAGTGCTTCTCACGACGTCTTCACGTGCATTAGCCATGCATACAAGACAGTCACTGCAGTCGATACGTAACTGTTAGAAGTTCCATCGATAAATCGTTGTGGTAGCATACACATTAATTGCTACCTGATATTCAGTTTGATTCCTGAAAAGAATCCGTGGTATTACATCCAATAGGTTGCGGAAGGATCTCTTGAAAACACACATTCAGAATGTCCGATGTTTCGAAGAAACCTGTTCGCGTCCTGATGTGGTGTCTGCCCAGGACCATTTCATCGGCTTTGGCCAAAAGTCTGAGTGGGATTGAAGGAATTGAGATATGGTTCGAGCCTTTCTGCTACGCCGGCGCAGGGAGACGTCGGTATCAGCAACTCCACGGAGAAGACCTACCTATGAAATACAAAGGAAACGAAGAAGCCATACGAAAAGGCGCTTTTCACCTTGGTCAGTTGTCTACTTCGGAAATAACACCAGAAAGAATAGCGTGAGTTCACGTCATATGGCCAGCATACGGGTATTAGAACATGTTCCCGGTAGAAGGATCTTAAATATTTCTCAAATTTGAGAAATTTTGCCTTTTTTGACATTTGCATATTATAGATTGACAGAAGAATCCCAAAAATATCACAATACTTTCATTTCATGCAAAAAAAATGCGAATTTTCTGAATTAATTAGCGCTAAGGGCCTTCCACCAGGAACATATGTTAAGGCTCTTGTGCCGGCCACAAGAAATCAGAAGTTAGACGGTACTATCTTGAAGTCAAAGGCTTTCAATGACTACAGTTTAAAAAATGAGCCACATAATCCTCCATGCTCTAAGTGTCTTTCATAAGGTCTAAAATGAAGCTCTGAAAAAAATAATATTTCAAAATGATTATGTAGTGCTTTAAAAGTAAAAAAAAATATGAGTACTCGGGTTGACCGGATTCGCCATGCCCATTCCTCCAATAGACCTACCGTGTGTAGATCTAGGCTATACTCCGCCGCAGTGAAAATTCATAGGTGACGTCTATTCATAAAAATCTTGAGAGTGCCAGCATAACTTTCCAAACTTTTGTTTTCTAGATTATTTGTCCACTTAATAAGCACTATAGTGGAGGAGATAACAAAAAGTATTCTGATAACCAACTCGAAAACAATTCAAATCAGAATGACTTGGTCAAGAATTAAATTGCTCTATTCTCAGAATAAATACATTTAAGATAGTTGTACTTTTCTACCGTAATTGTTTCCAGTACATTGAATCGGTGCACGAGCCAATTGAACTCTCATTAAAGTCTAATTTCAATTTTATTTCCGACCTGGACATGTAACTCCTGGTTCTAATGCAAGCAATACTGTAGGTAAACTTAAATACGAAATGAATACGTAGGTATGTAATAATAATAATAATAATAATAATAATAATAATAATAACGCGGAATTTATAAAGCGCATAATAAACATTTTTAGTGTCTCCATACGCTTTACAATTAGATTTAATTTAGATTTAATAGAATAAAACAAAACTTATACTATATTAATGAACAAATTTATTTTACAATTTATATTGCTATAAACGGATACTTATACTAATACTACGTACATCACACACTACAACTTAGACCAACTTAATTACACTAGATTGATTGACAAATTTTGAGTGTCTTCTTGAAAACATCAATACTTGGTGAACGACGGATGTGAAGGGGTATTGAGTTCCAGAGAGTAGGTGCTGCAACTTGAAATGCTCGATTGCCATGTGAGTGTGTTGGTGCGTGTGGAACCTGGAGAAGAAATTGTTCAGATGACCTGAGAGTGCGGGCAGGGATGTATGGAGACAGCAAGTCAGTGATGTATTGGGGAGCTGAACCATTCAGTGCTTTGTATGTCAATAGGAGTAGCTTATATTTAATTCGTGTTTTTTTTTCTGTAGGGAGCCAATGTAGCTGTTCGAGTAGCTGGGTTGTATTACATCTTCGGTGTGCCCGGGTAATCATCCTTGCTGCAACATTTTGTACAGTTTGAAGCTTGCTCAAATTTCTCTGTGAAAATCCATTCAATAGGTTATTGCAACAGTCCAACCTACCTGTAAGAAACGATTGCACTAGGGTCTGTGTAGCTGTCTTGGTCAGATAATTCCTGATCTGCCCTATCGATCTGAGAGCTGAAGCCGTAGACTCGCTAGCCTTTTGACAAGGCATTGTGGGTGTGGTTTGTCCCTCACGTCACTAAGCCTCTGAGCAGTAGTTGTATCCCGTGCGCCTGGTTAGCGCTGTTAGTCTCGTTCCAGGCGTTAGTGGGTTATTGGGCTGACGGGGGAAATCATTAAGCACTGAGGCCTTGATCAAAGGCTATAGACTTGCAGACATACTTCACCTGTTCATCCATCGTGGTCGAGATGCTGGTCGAAAATTACATCAAGGTTTCTGGCAGATTTAACCGGGGCTAACTGCCCGTTTCCAACTGTTACTGAAGAGGGACAATAAGTCCTAAATCTTGAAGAGAAATGTAATATCTCAGTTTTTGAATTGTTGATTTTAAGTTTGTCCTGGTTCGCCCAACGCATGAGGTCTGAAATGCAAAGATTCAAACGATTGACAAATCCGTCACGTACATCAGGCTTTAACACAATGTAGAGCTGCGGTATCCGTCGGCATACATCGTTGCTTGTAATCCATGAGCTGCGACATCATACAATGGAGCACTGTACAAGGTGTACATGAGTGGACCCATAACCCCCCATAACAGATCCCTGGGGTATGCCACAAGTTTCCTCATATGGAGCAGACAAAGCTTCCTGAATTTTCACCCTGTGCGTTCTGCTGGAGACATCGGATATAAACCATTCAAGGATTCTGTCTGAGAAGCCGTAGCGTGTAGTAGCCAGTCTGTCGAGCAGGATACCATGGTCCACAGTATCGAAGGTGGCACTAAAATCAAGAAGCATGACCTCCTCCTGACGATCTATAGCCATCAATCAGTATGTCGTTGTGTACCTTGACCAGGGCCGACTCAACACATGCACAATGATGCCTCCTGTAAGCAGACTGGACAATCAGGAACAAATCATGGGTTGACAGGTATTGGGGTCAAATTGCCTAGGAAAGGCAGAGGCAAATCTATCGACTGCCCATCGGTCGAATTTCACCTGTTGTTTTCTGTCTTACTCGCGTGCGCATCAAAGGTAGAACGAAGCGATATTTTAGATAACTGTCCCCCTTGACATTGACAAAATTAAAACATAATTTCCTTTACAATAATATAAATTTATGTTATGACCACCTAGAACGAAGCAATATCATTCTAGATAACTGAGCTCCTTGGCATAGACAAAATGAAAACATAATTACCTTTACAATAATATATATTTATGTTATGACCACCTACATTATCTTTCTCTATCTTTTCAGCATGTTCTGATGTATATCGTATTTTTTTCTGAATACAGATACGATAATCTGCAACGGGGTATGGAAAATACTGCCAGTGAGTACGTCTTCGTTAAGGATATGGCATTCGGCATGCCAGATGCCAAGTCACGTAAGTACATCCCGTCTGGCTACAAGCACGTCTTCCTCCTTCGAGAGCCGATTCGTACCTACAACTCTTATCGCCGAGCCATGTATAACCAACTGCTCCGTGCAGGGTTTTTGGAAGGTGATGCTGCGGACGAAAGAAAATTCGACTTGTACATTCACGACTTTGTGCTACCATCGACAACTTTCTACAAAGATCTGCACGATTTGTGGAAGTATGTTCGAGAGAACATCGACCCAAATCCTGTTATCCTGGATGCCGACGATCTGCTGACAAATCCTCCCCAGATACTGGAGAAGCTCTGCAGGCTGACCGGCCTACCTTACAGCGATTCGCTGTTGCAGTGGGATTCCTCAGCCGATGTGCTGAAGACGTGGAAGGCCGCGGGTAAATCCTTGCTCGTAGATTTGGTGCCATTTTACACGACGGCCATGACGAGTAGCTATTTCATGCCACCAAGCAAGCCGATGCAACGTGACCAGTTGTCGGATGATTTGAAAAAACTGACGGTTGAATCGACGCCGTACTTCAACGAGATGTACAAGCACAGGCTTACTGTGTGATAAGTTTCATTTACACACTGTTAACCTTCGAACTAATGGAGGGCTAAGGTGGTGTATTATGTAAATGGTGGGTTGTAATGATGGGTTTCAGAAGGTTTAGCAAACCTTTACGCAAGGGCGCCAATGACTTCTAAAAAGTAAGAAGGGGCCTTTAATTCGGAGATCTTGGCGGGGGAACAGCTAGAGTGACCCAGGGTGAAAAGTGTACTGAGGTTACCCCTTCCAACAGTAGGGTTTTACAAAAATGCGCCTGAAAATCGCATATATCGAAAATCTGAGTATACCAAAAAGACATTTTATGTGTATTACTTGTAATGTCCAGTTAACTCATGAAAGGGACCACATTATGTGACCTGTTACCACATACCTTGATAAAGTCGCACATCTTATGACATAGACATCGAAAGAAAAATACTTTGAGTGAAAATATCAATATTCAAATTTATGCAACATGTGAAGATCATAAAACTTTTGATTTGTTTATGGCACTTTACTTTCATACTTTTCATACAATTACAATATCTAGCACTTTCCTAACCTTTGGCTTGTGCGACGTTTTCAGGGTATCGTGATGACGGGTCACATGATATTATTATTTGAGGTTTGGTAGTTTATGTGTATGCGTGGTTCCTATCACCCAAAAGTATGTGGGGGACAAACTACATTTAAGCTATCTTACTTTTGAAAGTGTGTGTGACTGTATTTGTGTGTAAGGGCGGCGGTGACCCTGGCACCAAAGAAACGGATTTCAACACGTATTGCTTATACTTTTTTGGTGATGTAGCCATTTATGCTTATACAGGATGTTTCAAAGGGGTGTTCATCTGCGAGCAAATCATGTCCGTTCACGGCCAACCGGCCACCAATCAAAAGCCAAAAAGTGAGGGGTGGTGTTTTCCGACGGAAAAAAAAAATTCACGGCCAAATCATGCTTGTTTACGGCCAACCAAAATAGCGAAAAGACAAAAGGTCTATCCCTGGCTAACAAACACCTAGCTATAAAAATTCAAAATAAAAGGGTTTTATTTCGATGGAAAACAGATTTGGGATTCCTGGGTGGTCAGCAGTTTCCCAGAGACTATATACGCTTGGAGAAGATGTACAGTAATTATTTACAGGTTTGTGAGATTATTGTGTAAACTGGTTTCTAATTTCGTGCGAGAATATAATATTATTGTCTTGCCTTACCTTGCCTTGCCTTGCCTTGCCATCAGTCCATTTCGCTCCACGGCAAGAGGAAGACCTCTTCACCAATTTTCCGCTTCACTCTGTCCTGTGCTTATTTCTGCCATGCAATGCATAGTGAATAGTTAGGTCATCTCTCCATCTTCTGTCGCCGTCTACTTGTTGAGTGGTTTCTTGGTGTCCAGTTTGTTATTATGATTGTCCTTCTAATGTCACGACTACTAGGTAGGTGTTCTGCGCACCTCCACTTCTTTGAATTTTTTTTTGAGGGGGGTGGGGTTGTGATAATATCTTACACCCCTGTTTTCGATCTTAGCTCATCATTTGACATTCTGTCTTTCTTTGTAATACCTAGCATGGTCCTTTCCATAGCTCTCTCAGACACCCTCAGTCTCTTTTCCAGGCGTTTGGTTGTCCATGTTTCAGCCTCATAAGAGAGGACAGTTTTAATGCATTGGTTGAATAACTGTCTTTTCAGAGAGATCGGAATAGATGTATCCCGGAAGATATAGCCCAGTGATCGAAACTTCACCCAACTTTAAGGTAATCTTCTTCCCAAGATAGATGTATAAGTGGTGGTTGTTTGACATGACTTTTGCTTTCTTTACGACATGTTTAGTCCTGCTTTCCTATTTTTCATTGTTAGCTGTTGAATCATTTCATACAGTTCTTCTGGGAGTATAAGAATAAGAGTATCGTCAGCAAATTGAAGATGTGTTAGGTGTTTACCGTCTACCAAGACGGTGGACAGTCCCGCTTTCTTTATAATCTTTATTCAATATTACTCATTTTATTAAAGTTTGACAATTTATAGCAAACTTAATTTAGTAATCAAAAAATCCATTCTTTATAATCTGTTAGTTTTGTGCCATTGTATGATAGTAGATAACCTGTTTAGTGCACTATTATTTCTTTGTTTAGTTGAGTTTTTATGAATAAAATACACGACAGGATGCAGTGGAACTTCTGAGACATATTGCTTTCTTTGTGTGTCAACACTCCATGAAAACACACACTGACACGCACTGTGACATCATTCACATACACAAAAAACTCACGCAAGCGCACACACGTTCCTACACCTACACACACACACACACACACACAACACACAACACACCCACGACACACACACACACAATTTACGTGATATCATTCACACATATCTGTCAGTGGTATACAGAGTGGACCCAGAAAGTAGCTACGAGTATGATCGCGAATTTTTCACCATTTACCGGCAAATGTCAAAATTTCGTTGGTTAGAACTTTTTTCCCCAATAAAATGATACCACGATAATTGATTTTGATAGGCATTGTTGATTCTAGGGCCATTTTTCGGAGGCAATGCAATTTCCCAAATTTGCCAATTTTTCATCAGCGGCGGTCATCGGAACGCCGAGATATTCTGGCATCTCAGCTTGCCATACCAGACAAACCGCGATGACAAAGGGCTGGAATGCCCTCGCTTTCATAAAGAAGACGATGCGAGCTGCATCTCCATGGTCATCGCGGTTTTTCCGGTATGGCAAGCTGAGATGCCAGAATATCTCGGCGTTCCGATGACCGCCGCTGTTGAAAAATTGGCAAATTTGGGAATAGCATTGCCTCCGAAAAATGTCCCTAGAATCAAAACCCCTAACTCAAAATCAATTATCTTGGTATCAATTTATAGGAAAAAGAATATTCTAACCAGTGAAATATAAATTAATGACATTTTGCCGATAATGGTGAAGAAATTAGCGATCATACTCGTAGCATTCTTTTTGGGCCACCCTGTAATATACAACGTACATCAAACATGCTAAAAAGATAGCAGTCATAACACAAGAGGAAATGGCGTATATTCTGACCAAAAATATATTTTGAGGGACAAAACGGCGACCATATTGGATTTTCGCCGGGGTGGGGTGGGGGAGGGGTGTCAGACGTGGTAGTCCGGAGTTTTCATTAGCTCCTTTCTTTTCTTTTAAAAAATAGGGTCAGTATCCATAATCTCGAGAACTGGAACAAACGTGATTTAAAAATGTCACCCTGTATCATGGCTGTAACCAATAAGGAAACGTATCACTGCCATTATGCACAACGTTCCATGTTCCTACGAACTCTGAATGATTCTTAATTTGAGAAATCTTATTTTTCTACATTCGGCACATTTTAAGACTAGCAAAATTAAATATGGTTGACAAAAGGGGGCATGATGCACCCTAATGTATTCATTACGGGAAAGCTACGTTTAAAAAATACCACACCACTTTCTAACGCATGATCCTATGCAATCTGTACGTGTTATCAATGGAGTTAGAAGGTGGGGTACCCCCACCCGATATCCAAAGGACACGTTAAAAGTTTTATCAGTGACTATCACCATTGCCTGAGAGGAGGTGGTATTGGATTGCTCCTGTGATCCTCATTATCTTACGTAATAGTGTAAACAGACTCTTAGCGCAGCACTGCCTGAAAGGAAATGGGAAGTAGGAACTATGTATTTCATTTGTTTTAAGATGTTAAAATGTCCAGAAAGTACTCATCTGGTAGATGAAGACCCAAATTAAACTTCGAACGAAGGAAAATGACCCAGAATTGGAGATATAACAACACTTTTCACTCTTGAATCTTCGAGGTGCATGGCGGTTGTGGATAACACCTGTAATCCTCATCATCTTACGTAATAGTGTAAACAGACTCTCACCATAGCGCTGCCTGAAAAGAAATGGGAAGTAGGAACTATTTATTTCACTTGTTTTAAGAGTTAAAATGTCCAGAAAGTACTCATATGGTAGATGAAGACCCAAATTAAACTGTGAATGAAGGAAAGCGACCCAGAATTGGCGATATACAACATTTTTCACTCTTCAATCTTACAAACTCTCTCCATCTGTCAATACTTATCTGTCACCCTGCCAAGGTCACTTCGCTGGGAGGGAATTGCTGCTCAGTGCTTTTGTTAACTGTCCGCAATCTCAGATAACGATAGCTGATAAAAATTTAGCGGGTTCCAGCTTTTAAGTAGCAATTCCCCTCATGTAATGCATGCATTTACCTGCATGTATGTACGTATGTATGTATGTATGTATGTTTATATGCATGCGTGCACGTATGTACTGTATTGATGAATATTTAGATATTCATCCATCTCTCTATTTGTCTATCAATCCGCCTGTCTGTAAGTTTTCTTTCATTTCGTTTTCTTTCTCCTTCCTCTTTCTTTGTGTGTCTATGTGTTGTGTATGTGCGTGTAATGTGTATGCCATGTGTTGTGTGTTTGTTTATACATCGTGGCCCAGAAAGAATGCTACGAGTATAATCGCTAATTTCTTCGACATTATCGGTAAAATGTCATTAATTTTTATTGCGTTGCTTAGAACATTCTTTTTCCAATAAAATGATACCAAGACATTGATTTGAGTAAGACGTTTTTATTCTCGGGCCATTTTTCGGAGCCAATGCAATTTCCCAAATTTGCCTGTTTTTCAACGGCGGCGGTCATCGGAACGCCATATATTCTGGCATCTCAGCTTGCCATACCAGACAAACCGCGATGACAATGGAGACATAACTAGCATCGTCTTCCTTATGAAAGCGATGGCATTCCAAGCCCTTTTGTCATTGCGGTTTGTCCAGTATGGTTAGCTGAGATGCCAGAATATCTGGCGTTCCGATGACCGCCGCTGTTGAAAAATTGGCAAATTTGGGAAATTGCATTGCCTCCGAAAAATGGCCCTAGAATCAAAACGCCTTCCTCAAAATCAATGATCTTGGTATCATTTTATTGGAAAAAGAATGTTCTAACCAACGAATTAAAAATTAATGACATTTTGCCGATAATTTTGAAGAAATTAGCGATCATACTCGTAGCATTCTTTCTGGGCCACCCTGTATAATTGCCCGTGTAACGTGTAAGTATTGTATAATTCTGTGTGTTTTGTGTATGAGATACCTACCTTTAGAGGGACGTAAGCTTCTTGCCAATGCATTAATTTTACCTTTATTTGAATATTGTTGTAATGTATGGCCTCACTGTTCGCAAAATGTAGTAGATATAATTGTTAACAGCACAAGAAAATGGCCAGAGTAATTGTGGGTGCCAATGTAAGAACTCCAACTCAACAAATTTTTAATACCTCAAGTGGGTAGATACTCGAGATAGGTGGATTTTTTCTAAGTGCAAAATGATTTATTCTGTTTTTGAAACTCAAAACCCGCTTTATATATTTAAAAATGTTTAACTAATCACTCAGTCGTGCACAGAGACATGATTATACTACGCAGATTAAGAACCAAAGGCTCAATTTCCTCTTGTGCGGTAACAAGATTGCCATGGCATTGATAAATGCATAATTAGTCGCTCGATGTTTCAGTAGAACTGAAACAGCCATACATGTACCGGCGCACGCCTCACAATTCCCTTCAACTACCCTAGTCACTTAGAACATAATAATAAATTGCAATTGATTTAGGCAATATTTTATACAAATTACTCTTGCAACCCAGATACCAGCTACATAGCAAACACCTTGTTGCCAAGGTACACTACTATTATTATTATTTTCCATAGCCAACACATGAAAGAAATTCATTCTAGTTATCTATGCTGACACTCTACGCGTATTATGAAAAATATTCGAGATCCGATACATCAATTATCTCTCTCTTTTGACCATTATGTATTCTGTGTATTCTGTTGATCATTCTTCTTCGTCGCTTTGTTCCATCTGATACCTCTTTGTTCCAATTGAATCTATTATCCTTGGCGATATGCCTTGACGCCTCCATTCAATTTCAATTAATTATTCTCAATGAGGTAATCTTTGATTATGGGTTCATGGTTTAGTCTTGATGTTTACATCGTCTCGTATTTATGATTTAGCGCTGTCTTTCCATGTCTCTCTGATTAAAGACGCTGTTTTTTGTTACTTTATTTTCTTTATGCCTTTATTATGACATTTGAATATCCATAGTGTGTTAGCAACATTGGTTTATATACAGTGATATAATGTTATCCGTCACTAGTTGCAAATAAATATTCATAAATTTGTAATTAAATACCGAACGGCGCCTATCTGATTCGT
The DNA here is from genome assembly GCA_001188425.1 of Eucidaris tribuloides. NCBI lineage: Eukaryota > Metazoa > Echinodermata > Echinoidea > Cidaroida > Cidaridae > Eucidaris > Eucidaris tribuloides. The sequence continues at coordinate 12,798 of JZLH01S0623280.1, read as the reverse complement.
GTAATATGTTGAAAGAATTACTCATACACTAATTCCTGGAGGGTATTCTCGGTGCTAGCATAGTTTATTCAAGGCTAGAGCTGGGGTTGTGCCGGGTTTGCACGTCACTCCCCCCCCCCGCAGAGCCACAGGAGTTCCGCCGCAACCAATAAAGAAATTGTCACCAACCCTTTCTGCTTTCAACTCCTGATTTTCCTCATATTTTATGTTCACCTCCTCAAATGTGACCTCTCCATTGCCCAAACCAGGCCTTACGCCTGATTTATCGCCCTACTTCTATTTACGTTCTATCTAGTCAATTATTCTTTTTATGATCTTTAAAACTTATACTACAAGTTTTCGTTTATTTAATCGAAATTTTTCTCCTTTACAAGCGTATGTTGTTAATAATACAATTATACAGATAGTGATTTGTAATTTCAGTTTCATTACTTATGTTATTAAGTAAAAGATATGAACAAATTAGCCATAAAAGTATTTCAAAGGTCGGAAATCATACAATGCTAAAAAAAAAATTTAAAGCCTCCATAATTTCATCGCTATTGAATGCATTAGACAGGTGCCCTCTTCTTTTCTGAAGTCTACTGCTTATGAACCAAAAGTGCCAAAAATGTGTGTAATGTAATCTACGTTGTATTTAAAAAAATGAAGAAATAAGAAAAAATTAATTGTCCACATTCTAGAAAGATAACTTTCTTTCAGTTACTCATTTCATGGTCCATAGGCCAAATGACATGAGCTTAACAATTTAAAACCGTACAATCAATAATGCAAATACAAATACAGACACAAATACGGGATATAAGAAATAATTACACAAGTAGGCCTATAGACAAACAGAACAGACACACAAATCCACAACAAATGAATATGACAGAGGACACACACATAACAGATAAGGCCACCCAGTTTATATATCCCCCCCCCCATTATCAAGTTAACAAATGAGACAGTATTCAATACAATTACAGTAATCAAACTGATAATTTATGCAATATATGTAATAC
>JZLH01S0623272.1:0-10156 GCA_001188425.1 Eucidaris tribuloides | reverse complement strand
TTCGTTGGTTAGAACATTCTGTTTCCAATAAAATGATACCAAGATCATTGAAGGCGTTTTGATTCTAGGGCCATTTTTCGGAGGCAATGCAATTTCCCAAATTTGCCAATTTTTCAACAGCGGCGGTCATCGGAACGCCGAGATATTCTGGCGTCCCAGCTTACCATACCGGACAAACCGCAATGACAATGGAGACATAGCTCGCATCGTCTTCCTTATGAAAGCGAGGGCATTCCAGCTCTTTTGTCATTGCGGTTTGTCTGGTATGGTAAGCTGAGATGCCAGAATATCACGGCGTTTCGATGACCGCCGCTGTTGAGAAATTGGCTAATTTGGGAAATTGCATTGCCTCCAAAAAATGGCCCTAGAATCAAAACGCCTTACTCAAAATCAATGATCTTGGTATCATTTTATTGGAAAAAGAATGTTCTAACCAACGAAAAAAAATTAATGATATTTTGCCGATAATGTTGAAGAAATTAGTGATCAAACTCGTAGCATTCTTTCTGGGCCACCCTGTATAAACTCCTCAAAAAAATTTGGAAATCTGAGTTTGATCGGTAATATCTCCCGTTTCGTGGTACTAATCAATGCAAGCTGTGTATCATCGGACAGATTATTTAATTTTCTTTAAAATAATACCCTACTTGTTATGATTATGCAATCAGGGAAAGGGCCGTATCTTAAAATGTGGTGAAAAGTGTAAATTGAAAAGCTGCAAAATGACCAAAGTTCGGTAATTTACCCAATTTTTGTTGTTGTTGATGAAGGAGTTTCCCGATGTCTCTTTGGTTGTATGCACTCTAATGTGAACATTGACATGGATTGAAACAAAAACCTGCACAGGTAAGCAGTAACAACAACAACAAAAAGTTAGAAAGATTACATGTATAGGCATTTAAAAATTGGACATAAGGCATTTAATCTCACAGACCTTTCAACACATTAACACCACAAAGTAATTAAAAAAAAGTGACAGGAGCTTGATTTGCATAGATTTTCTCAGAGAGAGGGTATAACGAGAATGAACTGGCCTGCATGCAGCCCAGACCTCATCCCCATCGGTAATTTGTGGGATCAACTCGGCCGTGCTTTACGAAAGAGAGTCACACATGCAACGACATTGGCAGGTCTGCGTCAATTACTGATTGGCGGGTGGAATGCAATCCCACAGTATCAACAGCATGGGGAAGCGGTGCCAGGCGGTGGTGTGGGCACATGGGTCGTCCACCTGATACTGAACTCTGATCATGTCATTAAATCAGTGAACATTGATGAAATCAAAGATCCATGTGAAGATAGAAATGAAAATCCGTGCAAATTAAGCCCCCGTCACTCTTTTTATTACTTTGTTGTGTTAATGTGGTGAAGGTCTATGAGATTAAATGCCTTATGTCCAGTTTTTAAATTCCTATATATGTAGGTTTGTTTGTTTGTTTTTACACTTTTTGTTGTTGCTTACTTGTTCAGGTGTCATGTCAATGTTTCACAATAGAGTGCATAACAACCAAAGAGCCATTGGACAACTCGTTCATCAACAACAAAAATTGGGTGACTTACCGCACTGTGGTCATTTTGCAGCTTTTCAATTTACACTTTACACCATATATTAAGACACTGCCCTTTCCCTGATGGCATAATCATAACAAGTAGGGTATCATTTTAAAGAAACTTGAATAATATGTCCAATGATACCAAGCTTGCATTGATTAGTGCCACGAAGCGGGAGATATAACCGATGAAACTCAGATTTCCAAACTTTTTTGAGTTTATATATAAACACTACACAAAAAGTAAGTTCCCCCTAAAACAAGTGTTTGTTATTTCCAAAGCAGGAACTTTGACAAGCTAAAATCAGGTACACATGTTACTGCAATTATTAGCTACCTTTCGTGAAAAATTTAGAGGTAGACATCTCTTCACGCTTCAGTGAGCACGATTTAATGGCAAAATGGCCACTTTTTAAAGTTCACATGCCTAATTTCATGACTTTGAGTTAACGATACTCGGACAGATTTAACATTTTTCCCACATCAGGGCATACAAGGTGCTTTCCAGTTACTAGCCGACAAAGTGTATGACTTGTGTGCATATTTTCACGGTTGACTGAGCACACAATAAAAATGGAGAAATTGGGCATTTTAACATCTTTTGAATGTTTATTTTAATTACATTCCACATCAAACATGTGTTGAAACGTATGAATGATTTTTCAAAACCATATCCATTATGTCACGGTTGAGTGAACACGGATTAAATGTCCAAAATAAGATATTTTTAAGTTTTTGAAAAATATTGCATTAATTTCAAGCAGAGAAAAACAGATGAATGATGATATTCACTTTTTTGATAGACCGATGTATGGCTATAAATGATCCTATAGCATTTAATTTACGATTTCACGCTTCACTAAGCACAAAGGTCCGGAAATGCAGTTTACCCCTTATGGCCTAAAATAAAACGTTTTTTCTGCAGGTTGCGCACATCATCATCCTCGGGAGGGTTGCCCGATTCCATTTTGATAAAAAGTTCGATGCGTCACACTTCAATGAACAGAAGATATGGGTAAATTATGAAAATTAGTTGAAATTTTAACGTCATGTACTTTTTACAGGTGACGCAATAAATCAGTTTGAAGTGTGGTCTATTATTGCAAATGATCATTTAATGATCCGTGTGAAATTTCATGAGAATTGTCGCAGTTGAATGGGTGCAAAACAGTAAATGAAAATATCCATGTTTACGTCGTCTAAAATAGTGACATCGCTCATTGTATGGGGTGCCGATGCGGCCACGAGTAGAATGAAGCTACGTTCAGACATTGAATCATCGGAGGTACATGTACGGTAACACTTCCCCCGATTGCCGCGGAAAGTTGAATACTAGATAATGCTTTAAACGTCTCCAGAAGGGCATCAGGGTAACGCTACCATACCTGATCATTTTATGTCTCAGCACAGCTTCTGCCTACTCGTGGCCTCATCGGCTCCCCATACAATGAGCGATGTTACTATTGTAGACGTCTTAAACATGACTTTTTTCTACACTATTTTGCACCCATTCAACCGCGACAATTCTCATGAAATTTCACACAGATCATTAAATGATCATCTGCAATCATAGACCACACTTCAAAATGGTTTATTATGCCACCTGCATAAATTACATGACGTTAAAATTTCCACTAGTTTTCATAATTTACCCATATCTTCTGTTCATTGAAGTGTGACGCACCGAACTTTTTATCAAAATGGAATCGGAAAACCCTCCCCAGGATGATGATGTGCGCAACTTGCAGATAAAACGTTTAATTTTTGGCCATGAGGGGTAAACTTGCATTTCCGGACCTTTGTGCTTTCTGAAGCGTGAAATCATAAATTAAATGCTATAGGATCATTTATACGCATGTATCGGTGAACCAAAAAAGTGAATATCATTATTCAGCTGTTTTTCTCTGCTTTAAATTAATGCAATATTTCTCAAAACCTTAAAAATATGGTATTTTGGGTATTTACTTCGTGTTCACTCAACCGTGACATAATGGATATGGTTTTGAAAAATCATTCATACGTTTCAAAACATGCTTGACGTGGAATTGAATTAAAATAAGCATTCAAAAGATGTTAAATGGCCAATTTCTCCATTTTTGCTGTGTGCTCAGTCAACCGTGAAAATATGCACACTGGTCATACACTTTGTCCGTTAGTACCTGAAAAGCACCTTGCATGCCCTGATGTGGCAAAAATGTTAAATCTGTATGTTTATCGTTAACTCAAAGTTATGAAATTAGGCATGTGAACTTTAAAAAGTGACCATTTTGCCTTTAAATCGTGCTCACTGAAGCGTGAAGAGATGTCTACCCCTGAATTTTTCACGAAAGGTAGCTAATAAGTGCAGTAACATGTGTACCTGATTTTAGTTTGTCAAAGTTCCTGCTTTGGAAATTACAGACACTTGTTTTAGGAGGGAAACTACTTTTTGTGTAGTGTAAGATTATATATATGTAATATAATTAGTATATATAATTATAGTAGGGTATATTAATAATGTGTGTGCATGTAGATTGAATGTGTGTTTGTGTACGTGACTGTTTTTTGTGTGTGTGTGTTTGTGGTGTGTGTGTGTGTGTGTTTTTGTTTTGTCCGTATGTTCAATGCTTGTGTTTTGTATTTGTCATAACTTCACACCTTTGCACCGATCTCGTTCCATACTACCCAGACACACTTATGGTCGCGTGACAGACAGCATCAGGGCGCGCCAAAGACGTAGTCTACATTTGGCTCTTGGATTCTTGTCCAGATCATAACACCTAGGTACTTGAGCATATTCACAAACGGATGTGCGTCAGTTACTATGCAAATAAGATTCGAAAGTCAGATACCTTATCGAGCGGCAATATTCTCGGCCTTTATTCAGGCGGAGTAGCAAAGCAATACGAGTTGGGCATCCGAAGATGTTGCTCAATAAGGCACAGTCTATCCCTTCGGGGCCCGATCCGTCAGGTTTCTTACTCGCGTAAAGCCAACTTTCCACAGGTCGTTGCCAGCGACGTTAGTAGAGTCATCCGCTGTAACGCCAGTCAGATCAACTGTTATTGGATTATGAGTGTTCTCAACGAGAAATTGGTCACCCATATCCACCTCTAGATCAGTGAAAACACCTCCTGAAGGAACGTACAAAGAAATGATTAATATTGCAATAAAAATTCCAAGTACTTGTTGCTCACCATGATGTAAAGTAGCACCTATGAATATCAAGTTGTAATACACTACGATCATCATCAGTGTTTCTGTCATCACGAGTACGGGTGATAAGAATGCCAGGGCTCTGTTTATTAATTTTACAGGATGATGACGTCCCAACTGGAATATTTTTTTTTACAATAATAATGTATATTTTCTACGAAATAAGAAGTGATTTGGTGTGGTAAAGACCATCAGTTATCAACTGAAGTCAACATGCATTTGGGTTGCAAGGAGTTAAAAACATATACTTCTATACTTATAATATACTTCTATCAATTAAATAAGTAGAGAATCATTTGTTTTCTTACGTGAACATTCTTGCTCGCGACATTTAGTAAGGATGTTCTCTTGTGGACTGTTGTCTACCGCTCCCTCAGCTCTGAAGAAGAATTCAGGATTGGGATTTTCGCCACCAGTAAATTCAACACAAACATATCCAAAATCATTGCAGCCAAGTGACCCGATCTCAAAATCAATAACAACATCATTGATTTCAAGAGGTATGTCCTCCTGCAAAGGTGAGCCTGCCTGAGGTCGACTGAGAGTTTGGCGTTTATAGTTGAATTTTTCCCCACTACCGTCAGGGTTCCTGCTTCCGTAAAGACCCATTCGCCACAGACCACTGCCCGTCAACTCACGATTACCTTCCCTGAAAGTGACAACGCTGTCAAGACTGACAAGTGTCTCTTGACCCTGTATTACAGGTGCTTTTGGCTCCAAAGTCCAGTCTAGGTCTTCAGCAAATACATCTATTTTATCATCAAGAGAAAACGTGAGTAAATTGTATTTAGGTCTGTATTAATTCTATGATACTGTACTCATGTTTTGAGTACACTTCTTTTTTTTTTTTACATTTAGTAAGGTTTACATTAAATGTTGATTTTTAAATCCAAATATAATAATTCATATGCAGATTATGACTGGAAGAAAGTGAAGGACCGATAATGAAAGACATTGACCTACTGGAGTATAATGTTAATAACGTTGTTTGTGACTTGTATATAATAAAAGGTTTTACTTCGTAACATTTCGACAATATATTCTTTCACGTATTCATTGTATCTCGGTTAAATTAGTTTGTATTTATTTTTCAATTTTCTAGAATTGTGCGTGCTTGGGGTGCTCTGCGGGTGAAAAAATGTATTGAGTTACTGCGGAATTAGCCTCAGAAAATTGTTCAAAATCTCTTGAAGTATAATATTAAATCCAAGGACTCTTGTCGTCGTCGCCGTCGTCGTCGTCATCATAGCATACTTTAATCAGAGCGTAGCTTCCCTTACGGATGCATGGTACAAACGTCTGTTTTGAGCTATTCGAGTTGCTTTCTTCATGGTACCAAATGCCTCCCTCACGTTTCTGTCCCATCTACATCTAGGTCTTCCTCTACTACACTTCCCAGTAATGTGTACCCTAAGAACTCTCTTCTCTTTAAGGACTCTTGTATGCTCCCAAAAAGCTGTCTTACATCTGTTAAGTTTGGAACGCAATAAAACGGTATGCTATATTGCTGCTTTGTCTTGTTCTTAGAGAATTGCGTTCCGAGCAAGAACCTGCAATACAAATACGGTACCTTATATAAAGCGACATGTTCATGACATTCTACTTGCTGCTCTATTACTTTCTGACATAACTTTTTGTGTGTTTGCCCGAATAAAACGGTCGACATGGATTTTTGGCTGAACATGTTATGTCCTCATAGGAGAGTGCATCTTCACACCACGTTAGCTTGTAAACACCACAAGATAATATAACGCCATTTTGAACGTTTACGTTTAAGACACATCATTTTGGTTATTCTCCATATTATGTTATTGAACTTCAATTTTTCGTTCTGAGTGAAAAAACAGACCATACTGCTTGGGTATACAGAATCGGTTGATAACTATAAAACACACCTGTACTAAGTTCTTCACCTGTTTTGTGTAACTCGCATTCTTGTCGAAAGAAAAGGTCAGAGCCATTATTGATGACACAATCAAGAGAGATACTTAGTTGATATTAGTTAATATAGTTGATATGATTGAAGAAGTTGTCAAGCCTTGGCCTATCAGATGATTGTCTGTCATGGTTCCCTAGCTACCTTACTGGTCGCCGTATCTGTACACTCTTTAATCCTTCGATATTACACGAACTTGAGAGCAATCATGGTGTCCCCAAAGCTTCGATATTACGGCCGCTGTTATTTCATTGGGTGTAAAAACGTTCCTAAGCGTGTGAAACATTGTTCAATACATTTATATGCGGACAATACCGTGATCTAACTTTCACACAAAAACGTTAGTATTGTACAATACAAATTAAAACAGGATTTTCAGAGTATTACTAGGTGGTTATGCAATTCCAAATTGCTCCTTAATTGTAACAAAATGATCAGTATGCTTTTTTTTCATAAAATACTGTCAAAAAATGTAATTGATGGAACTTGAACGCCATTGGTAGAAATATCCATGTGCAATCCATCAAGTATTTTGGTAAGTTATTAGATCCTAACCTGGTGTGGAATTTACATATCCAAAATATGTGCATTCGGATCAGTAAAATGATACGTTTGTTATTCCGTTTACAGCATACCATTCATTTTTCTTATCTAAAAATTGTTTATAATGCCCTTATTATTCCAATTTTTGATAACGGTGATCAAATGCATGGAACTGCCAGAACCAAGTACACTGAGTCATTACAAGACACTCGAAAATATAGCCTTGTGGCATAATATTAGCATAATTTGTTATAGACATATATCGATCAGAGCATAGGCGGCAATGGAACGGGGTGTCCCCTGAAATTTTTTCTGTAGGATCGTCCCCATCAATTTTTTAAAGAGTAAAATATTTTAATTTTATTTTGTTAGAATTTTATAGAATATATTTTGTATTTGCAAACCTGTTGAAAAAGTGAATGTGGTGGAAGTAAGGGAAGTTAGTTTTAAAATCACACTTTCCCCTTTTCAGCAATACGTGACTTCGGGGCACCTTTTCCCCGCGCGAGGGTATCATTATTTCGCCTTCGGTTTTTCCGTATCCACTCGTTACATGGAAAAGTCGCTGCTGGATCAGAGACTTACAGTCACAATTAGGATTAAATCGTTAGTGGCAATATATTGTTGCATCCGAGTTCCATGTCATATAAATCACGAGATGTTGTGCACTCTTAAAAAAGTATAGTCAAATCTGACTAGGCTAAAGGGTCAGCTGGGTGCAACTGATAATCAGTCATTTTGACTAGATTTCCATAGTTATTTTTATGTGACTAGATAACCAGTCAAAAAATCTTACTAGATTTCTAGTAATTTTCACTCAGTTTTGACTATATATGTAGTTATCAAACTTTCACTGATATTTCAGTAATTTCATTATTGGGGGATGGAGGATTTTCAAGGGTAAGTTAAGACAGCAGTAGATCTATATTTATGAGGATATCTGATTCAAACATACCAAACTCGTATATATGAAAGTCGTAGAACGTAAGTCGTAACGTATTTATTGACATTTGATACATACGCGTTTCGGAATATTACGCCGTCTCAGCGTAGATACAATTATCAGTGCCGTGACGTGTCAAGCCAATGGCGCGCGCTACTCGATCTTGCGTTGGCTCTTTCGTGAGTCCAATGTTACCGTTTACGTTTACGTTTGTTTATATTACGAGTTCGTATGTTTGAAATTTCGTTTTGCTATATAGACTAATGCGGTTCTTACTTCCCCTTGAAATGTTACCATCGTCTACCCTTCAGGAGTTTTTGGTCCAATCGTCCATGGTCGGCCAGGTGTAAGCTAAGAGTTCGTTCCTAGCTCGATCGGTACCCGGTGATGCGGCGCGGTATTCGGTTTTTATGCATGCAAGTACGTATGCAGAGAGCGCAGTTGTACATTTGTATTTTTTACAAGCGCTTCCGCGAAGCGGTAATGGTAGCCATAGGATCGCGCTTGTTCCTAGCGGATGATGGAACCGTTTCACGTAACTATTTCTTCGTTATTATCAATGGACTGCTGTTAGTAAAAGTGACAATTGAATGGAAGTATGATTTCAAGTTCTTTCAGCGTTGCGGGTATTAGTCATATTTATGTTGTTTTTCGAGTGTGGCTGTTATAAATTTTGTCACTTCAATTATCCACCTAGATCTAATGGTAATTCAGCATTGTCTAAACCTAGAACTGATTTTCACAAAAGAATGTTTTGTAGAGGAACTCAACAATGCAATCACATCAAACTTGATTTTAAGCTTTCCGTTAGTTATAGCTCATAATTAGTTTCTTTCTTCCAAACTTCCCATAACCGTTTATGTTCATTAAATTTCCGTAACTCTATTCATTTACTGTATCGTCATGCTTAATCTTATTTTATTTCGTTTGTTTCTTTAATGCCTTTGTAAAACGGAGATGAATGAGCGATCCTACCGCTTTCGATCTTTATTTCTCTCTCTCTTTCTCATTATATTCTCAATCTTCATCGTTTGTACATATTTGTTTGTCTTTGTAAATATTTGCATTGTTTAATGTTTCAATTCGGTTAATAAATAACTACAAGAAATACAAATACTGCCTTGAATAACTTCTCTTCATTCAAAGTGTTTAAGATACACATAAACATTACAAGGAGTACAACAGACAGAAGAGGAAGCACAAGTAATCTATATATCCATACTCACCCTTGCACCGATCTCTCATATCAACACACTTGGTGGTGACAGACTCATCAGGGCGGGCTTCAAAGACGTAGTCTACACTGGCTCTGGGGTTCTTGTCCAAATCATAACATAGGTACTGAGCATCTTCACAACGGATGTCTGTCATATCAAAATCAAAGTCGACCTGATCCAGCGGCAGATTTTCGCCTTCATTTAGGGGAGTAGCAGCATCATCAGGATCCAAGATTTGCTCAATAAGGCCAGTCTTGGGGCCCGATCCATCAGGTTTCCTGCTCGCATAGAAGTTAAGTTTCCACAGGTCGTTACCAGCAACGTTGCTAGATTCGTCGTCAGTGACGCCTGTCAGATCAACTGTTATTGGGTTGTTCGTGTTCTCAACGAGGAATTGGTCTCCCATATCCACCTCAACATCATTGAAAATAGCTCCTGTTGGAACATAACATGAATGACATTGCCAAAAGGTCTCCGCCAACTATCAAGTCGTAATAAACTATAAGCATAGTCCGTGTTGTCATCACGAGGCCAGGTTATAAAAAGACACAATTTCAAATGCTACAAACAATCATTAGAAGCAGATATCAAATATGTGAATTTGATGGAAAATTGGAAAGTTAAAGAACAATACCTACAAGAACGCTCACCTTCAAGCAAATAATAGTTTCTATCACTGTCTGATATTCATTTCTGTTAATTTGTTAAAAAGTGACCTATTTGCATAGAGATAAAGTCGAAAACAAGTAGTAAGGGGACACATTTATTAAAA
>JZLH01S0623261.1:38770-51799 GCA_001188425.1 Eucidaris tribuloides | reverse complement strand
ATCATCATCATCTTCATCATCATTATCATCATCATCATCATCATCATCATTTTTTATTGTTGTTGTTGTTGTTGTTGTTGTTGTTGGTTGTTGTTGTTGTTGTTGTATGATGTTGTATGATGTCCCCCACCCATCTCACATCTCAGAACGGACCCTGAGTGGGCGTTGGAGCAGGCCAAGGCGAATGTGGATAAATACTACACGTTTATCGGTATCACAGAGGAGTACGACGCATCACTTCAGGTGCTGGAACGGTTACTACCCGACATGCTCGGGGGCCTAGTGGAAGCGTACAGGAAGCCACCGGCTGAGAGTAAGTGAGGTCTTGATTAATTGTGTCATAATTGACAGTCCATAAACAATTCTTAGTTCAACATTATATCGTGACAAGAATATACATCTTTGATTAAAATGGCTTCATTGCATGTGACGTGTCACTGCCATGTGTTCAACATAATATTAAGTACTCTGGGGCGATGGTCTGATGGTTTATGTTTGTTTGGTGCACGTTTTATTCTTTCTTTCTTTCTTTCTTTCTTTATTCATTCATTCATGCATGTTCATAATTTCCAAAGAAGTACAACCATTGTCACATTGTCATAGGAGTATACAGCTAGAGTACAAATGAAAAAAGGGCTGTTACACAATCTTGGTACGCGTAATACAATTAGTGCAAACATGAACATACATAGGTGTGCACCATAAGCTTAAACTAGAGCTTGAAACGATGCAACACCATTGAGATACTACAAATCTAACACTCTAAATCAGATGAATATTTACACTATTTACACAGAGAAAAAGAAAGTAGATAAATTAAAGAATAAGTATATAGAATGGGGAGGGGTGTCATTACAATAACGAGAATCATTTGTTGTCGTGTCATTTCCACATAATGTCAACAAAAATATATTAACTGTTTAACGTATTCAAGCAGCACTCGTATTAAAAAAAAGGTTTAAGCAGCATTGACATTGACTGTGGAGTCAATACAGGTAAAAAAAAAGTTGGTATACAATTATAAAAATTGCGAGAAAAATAACATTTCAGATGTGAGAGATGTGGAAGTTTTTTATTGCCTTTCTATACTGCCCCCCTCCCCATGACAAAAGGGCATAACTGACATTTTTTTCAAAATTGAGTTACATAGTGTAGGGGACTCAGCACACCATGTTAAACATGTAGAACAAAAAAATATTAATTAAAAGTGTCCCTTTGTTTCATAATCAGCTTGTTAAAAGGGCATCACGTGTCACGAGCCATTTTAGAGTCTGCAAAGCAGACTAGTTCACTAGTTATGAATACATTTTCAACACCAAACATGCAATATGCATACATTAGTTGTTGCTATGTCTGGCAAGCCTCAGCAAGCTGTCAGGTTGCTCAGAGCAACCTTTGTCAAACAGAAAAGTATGCATAAAATGTACAACCACTATAAAATAGTGTACTATGGAGGTAAAAAAAATGTTGCATAATCTAGAACTGAGACTGCATATGCCCAGTAAGTACAATGCAACATTATGACAAGGCTCAAGGTTCTACCACCATTTGACTGTCAAAATACCAAAAATATGAACTTTATGTTTTCATAACGAAAGATATGTTTTCTAGACCAAAATTTTGTGATGAAATCATTTCTGAAGTTGGAAATGCAAAATATGCTTTCGTTTTTTTAGATATTTTAGAATTTGTTGGTGTGTGTATTTTGCAATGTAGCTAATGGGCTTACGTAGTCTCAGTTCCAGACCAGGCAATTTTTTGACCTGTAAATTACACCCACTTTCCGACTTTTTTTAACCTCCGGAGACACTCACTCTGCCTCAAATCAAGACTAGTATTGCTGAAAGCAGTTGACTGAAGATAAAAGTTTTCTTATCAATATGAAGATGGGTAAATCTAAATGTCCGGAAACCAGACTTGGGAATATTTTACCTTTAGACTAGTTTCATAGTAAATGCAAATTGTATGCATACTATTCTATCTGACAAAGGATACTCTTCCCGGAGGCTTGCCACACCTTGCTACAACTAATGTATGCACATTGCATTTTTGGTATTGAAAATATATTCATACGAACAGGTGAAAAATACCTCTTCACTAGGTTTCAGAAGAGAAAACATCCGTCTAAATTTGAATATATAATGCAAATGATTTATTGCATATTCATTTTTGGGGTTCAAAATGAGTAAAATCCATTCTAAAAATAACCAATTATGCAAAAAGAAAAACCATGCAGGTACCATATTGGAAATCTAATCACTTATTGAGAAAATATAAGGGGCATAATTGATTAGATATTCAGGCCAATAACTTGATTGGTTTACCCAAAATATTTTTTTCAGAAATGTCCTGACTTTTTACACACTTTCAAAATTAGGTAGCTTCTTTTTGCAGTTCTTCTCCTGTTTATTTATTTGTTAGTAAAATACAGTTATAGTGAGCTTATAGCTTATTAAATTCTGCATGAAAGGAGGGGAAATTCAGCTTTCTAACCCGTCCCTATCAGATCTTATAGTGGTTCAAATGATGCACTACTCTGAAAAGGGGCTTATTTTTTGGAGTATCATTTGTCACAGCACAGGGTAATTTCCAGGGCTACCACATGTAAAGTATACAACTTAAATTATAGCAAATGTAGTCTCACTGGAAAGATTATGATATGAATTATTAACAATAAACACATAAAATAATATATGCTTATTTTGTGAATTCTACAACCATTTCAAAGTTGGTGAAAATTTTTGTCACGCCAAAATGGTCTTTTTGGCGTCCAAAAAAGGCCATAAATCTGATTTTTTTTTCCTCAAAAATGTGAAAGATACAGGGTTCTAAGTTTCAAAAACTGAAAATACATTACCTTAGAACAGACATGTATTCATGTTTTAAAGTGCATTTCCCCCCTTAAATATTTTTACACACTTTTGTCAGTCAAATGGTGGTCTGATTTTGAACACTGTCACATAAACACACAAACAATTGACATAGTAAAAAAAAAAAAAAAAAAAGAAGAAGAAAAAGAAACATATTTTGCATTTCTGCAGCACAAATCAGTCTAGAAGAAGCATATTTTTGTTTGAAAACAAAAAGTTCATAGTTTTCAGAAAAGATAAGCAAGAAAGAAGAGACCTGTGGAGAAACTGTGGAGTTACTGGAAATTTAAAAGTTTCTAACTGTCTTTTCATGATGTTTTTAGTTTGTTAGTACCAGACAACATCAAATAACAAATAAATCAGTATTATGTCAACTATTCGTATTTTTGTTAAATAGAAAACCTTTCTGTTCAATTGTTAAGCTTTTAAAGCTTGGGTAAAAGTTATGTAAAACTGGTCAAAGTTAAGTATGTTTTAATAAGGTTACAAGGAAATGATTTGGTTTCCATGCAACACCATTAACTTATTCCGCTTCAAGATATATGAAAAAAATAGATGCAATCGTGAAACCACTGTTAACAAATGTCTTGCTGATGTGATTGCATTTTGGAACAGTTTCTTAATATCAAATTTGTGGGGAATCCCACGACAAAAAGGCATAACTGACAATTTGAACGAAAAATGCGGGATTTTCAGGAAATTGTCATACGACTTTGAAAGACCTTTGAAATGCATATTTGGATATGTTAACTTGTAAACAAAACACTGAATAGTATTTTAAGGCTTTGAACAAAGTAGGTTTTTCTCAATATCTCTGATACACCAAAAATGCCAGTTATCCCCTTATGTCAGGGTGGGGGGTGGCCGTGCATGCCTGATAATCTAATCAATTATGCCCCTTATCCCCATAAGTGATTAAATTTCTGATACGGAAGCCTACATATTTTTTTCCAAAATAATTCTCTTTAAAATTGATTTTACCCATCTTCAGCCCAAATATGAATATGCAATAGACTATTTCATAGTGTATTCAAATTTATGGATGTTTTCTCTTCTGAAACCCAGTGCAGAGTTATTTTTTTCACCTGTTTTTATGAATAAATTTTCAATACCAAAAATGCAAATTGCATTAATTAGTTGTTAATATGTCTGGCAAGCCTCCAGCAAGCTGTCAGGTTGTTAAGAGCAACCTTTGTCAGAATAGTATGCAAAGAATTTGCATTAATATTAAACAGTTTATGGGCAAAGCTACAAGTGCCCTAGTCTGGCTTCCAGACATTACATTCACCTGTTCTCATATTTAATCAGCATAATTAACAATTTGAACGAAAAATGCGGGATTGTCAGGAAATTGTTATATGACTTTGAAAGACCTTTGAAATACACATTTGGATATGTTAACTTGAAAACAAAACACTGAATAGTATTTTAAGGCTTTTAAGAAAATACGTTTTGCTCTATATTTCTGAAACACTAAAATGTCAGTTATCCCCTTTTGTCATGGGGGGGGGCAGTATAGGTTTGTATCTTTTTTAACTCACGTAGACTCTGCGGCAAGGCATTCCATACATCAGGGTCTCGATGTCTGATTAATTTATGGGCTAGTACAGTGCGGGGATTGCTTAAGTGTATATTAGAAGCCTGCCTTGTACAACATGAGTAAACCGTACTGTTCATTATTTGAAACATATCACAAAACAAATCTGGCAACAGCTTGGCATTTAACCGAAACATGTTGTATTTCTACATTTTTCTATGCGTGTTATTTTTTGGTGCACAGTCAATAATGTTTCTTCATGGTTGTATTTATCAATTTGTCTATTCGTATTACATCCAATATTTATCAAGTTGAGGCATCTTAAATGGTTTGGAGATGTTTTTCATATTCATACATAAATCGATATTGAAAAGGGAATAAACTCATTTATAAATTTGCTGACTCCTTGGCAGTCTCAATATTTCTGTTTTAGCGTCAAACGTGAGTACGTGACAGATTTTAAAGTAAATAAAAATCGGGTTATTCTACGAGATTTGGGGATAAATATGAACAGTGTATATATACAATACACAAATCTGATAAACAGATTTTGAAAATAACCCAATTCTTTACATAGCTTCCAATTAGGAGTATATTTTTTTATTATTCTACAAGATTTGGGGACAAATATAGCTACACTTTATCTACAATAAACACAAATGTTCAACAGTTTAAAAATAAACACACTAGAACACAACACTTCAGACAGTTATGATGTTACTTGTAAAACACATGCAGATGAATTCGGCATTAGAATTATTTTCAGCTGACAAAAATTCTGTAACACAGCAGGCTGTGGGGAAACTTAAATGGTTGCTCGATAATTTCACTTTTTAAAAGCACACCAAGATGGATTTTTATTTTTATTATTTATTATTATCATTTTTAGACCTTATCAAAAGCACTAGTAACATGGAGGATCGTGTAGGCCCTAGCTCAGATTTTTTTTTTCAACTGGAAACATTATTGAACGATACCTTTAAGTAATTATCGCCCACTGATTTACAATGTTCAGTGAACATAAAGAAGCCACATACTGAGTCATGTCTCCGATGGCTAACACTTATCAATAGTTTTATTACGCACTGCATGTCGTGGACGCCACATTAACTTAATGTAAATTACGAATCCAAGCTCGTCCCATCATTATTAACCCCTTGGAGACGGTTTTATTTCAATATAACATGCATTCTCAATAGTCCCCAGTCCAAGATGTGTCGTTCTTTGTCTCCAGCAAAAATGTGGTGTAACTTTTCATGATAGAAATATGTTACTTCATTATTATTACATGAAAAAATTTGATTTTAAGCTGAATTGAGTTAATGTGAAGTTAGTTGGTATTTCAAACATAATAACAACTTTACTTGAAAATAAGCAATCGGTACAAAAATTATGTTACATTTGCAGGGGTGAATCCAGGATTTTTTGTTGGTCGGTCGTGATCATAATTTTTTTGGACGTTGCACAATGAAATATTCATGTAGGTTGTGATCATAATTTTGGAACCATTTCACAATGAACCACAGCAAGATGTAATTAAAATGTACCCGATCAATGCCTTTTCATGTATATCATTGTAAAAAGGCACTCTAAAGATTGTCTCTGAAAAATGAGGACCTTTCGATTTGTGGGGGGGGGTAGGTGGTACGGCCCTCCCGACCTCCCCTGCATGCAAACATGATTTGAACAGAGACATACGTGCACTACTTTCGAAACATTACTTGAATAAAGATACGAAACTCTCTCAAAAAATGTGCATGAGAACATGATCGCTAAGTATGCGTTAAGAAGTATTTTCCATTTTGCTCTAATGTTATTATGTCAAGTATTATGTCGGTAAATAGCATGATTTGTATGTCTTTTCTCTTTTTTAATTGCAGAAAACACGACTGAAACATTATTATTGTTGTTGTTATTATTATTATAATTATTATTATTATTATTATTATTATTATTATTATTATTATTATTATTATTATTATCATCATCATCATCATTATTATCATTATCATTATTATCATTATTATCATTATAAAACTAAATTTTATCAAAGAATGACACGAAAATTAATAATTTTGATTTTTTTCATCCTTTTGTAATATCATCATCTCAATTATGTCATAAATAACATGTTTTGTTTCTCCATCGTTTTCTTTAATTACAGAAAATGTAACTGAAAGCTCAAAAACTAAAAACAAGAGACCGCTGGCCGAAGAACTAGCAGACATCGTACGGCAGTCTTACAAAGTCGACTACGAATTCTACAACTATGTTTATGATAAGTTTCGACAATTGAAAAGACGATATGGGATAGACTGAAAATATTAGTTTACGAATACAGCTGCAATGTAGCTCAGATATACATTGTTTGTGTCAAGGACACCTTTTCAACATTGTGGAGGTTTAATATCAAACTTTGATATGAAAACGTGAAACCCATTCTGCTCCTTTAGTTGAACATTGGGCGCCTCATATCTCCGTTTTAATAAGCCTAGGCAACATGGCTGCACAAGACAATTTGAATACAGTGGGTGATTAGTCCTCTGGTAGTCCCATGCTTTGAACTCCCTACACCATCTAGATATCCGAGCGCCAGGCTAGAAGCAGGTACTATTTTTATGATGATCTTTGGTATGACCTGACCACGAGCCACAACCCGCAATCTCCCGGACCAGAAGCGGACGCTCTACCACTGAGCCAACTCGCGTGGTATAAACTTTGATATAATTATGATATGATATTGTATGAATGGACAAATAAACACCCTGAAAATGCACGACATAAGAAAGTCATGTTGCCAATGGCAAGCAGTGCTGGGTCAAAGACCGGAGGGTTCGAGATCAAGATCAATACGAAGATCAAACAGTCCGGGATCGAAATTGTGCATAAATTGCCCATTTTAATTCCTGAACTTAGAGTGTCTCCATCTCTCAAGACTTTCACTCGGAAACTGAAAGGAAATCTAATCAATTCTTATTAGTATGTATTGCTGAATGTACATTATACGTGAACATTATGTAAGATAGCAGCTCATGTATAAACAAATTTCTATTTAAATTATTGTGTTTTTTAGATGCTTGTAAGTTTTCAAATTATCAGAGTTATCCCGTTTTGTTTGTTTTTGTTTTGTTTTTGATTTTTTTGTAACTGTTGTTCATAGATTTGTTTTGTTTAAAGGAAAGAGTATAAAAGCAGAGATCACTGCTTCCCTTTTTCCTTGTACCATTCACCAAACTTCATATAAGAACCAAATTGTAAACATAATCCAGTGTTAACTCACTGTATATTGTACACTTTATTATTGTAATATTTTTTTTTCTATTGGTGTACATAACTTATTCTATTTTGTAAATATTGTTATATTGTTATACTGTTACGTAATGTTGTTGTTGGTACGAAATAAATAAATTCGATTCATTCATTCATTCATTCATTCATTCATTCACTCACTCATTCATTCATTCATTCATTCATTCATTCATTCATTCATTCATTCAAATTGAGATCGAGATTGAGATCTGCAGCTCAAGATCGAGATCAAAACCTTCGAGATCAAGATCAGAAATGTCGGAGATTAAGATCAAGACCACAAGACTAGGCTTGGTACATAATGGAAATGAAAGGAAATGAAACATAATTCCACAACCATCGACGATTGTACACTCTTGTTCATAATTATGGAATATTGTAGAGACATTTTAGAAGTTGCAATTTTTCCGTGAACGGTACATCTCGGATTAATATATTTTGCTCACCACAATTGAAACAATTATAATCTAAGTATTTCAGGACTGCTGAGCATTTTTCTAGCGTCCGACTCGATGCTAAAAACCTAGTGTTTCAAAAATTGGCGGTATTCAGAGTTGTTGATGAGTCACGTGGTGGTTATGCGCGTTATTAGACTTGTAACAGACAATTCTAATATTAATTTAAAGGTATTGCTAACATTTACCACAGTTAAAAAAAATCTGAGCTACATGATTCTTCATGCTACCATTGTCTTTGATAAGGTCTAAAAATGAAGCCCTGAAAAAATTGCAGTGTAAAACAATCATTAAGTGCTTTAAAAAAGTGAAAATCATTGAGAGACCATTTCAGCTTTTCTCCATAGACTGCTGTGTTGCAGAATTTCCTATCGCCCGATATAAAATTAATGTGCCAATTCGTATCTGCACATATTGTACTAGTTACAGCATTACTGTCCAAACTTTTGTGTTCTAGGGTGTTTATTTGTCCATTCAAACAATGTCAGATATGTCAGATAGCAAAGTTCGACAATTTTTTAAACGGGTCTTCCACAGTGTTATATAGTGTCTTTAAGTATCAACAAAATATTCCATAATTATGAGCATGAGTATAGAGCTTCCACTTATATCTTCCAAGGAACATAATGGCGGGAAGATAAAGCATAAACAATGCATCGGTTGTCCGGCAGAGGGCCTTAGCATAATCGGCAGAAGGACCTTAACAGTAAATTAACTCCAATTTGAGAAATATTGCCTTATTTGATATTTCCACTTATTAGACTGACAGAAGGATCTAAGAATATCACACCACTTTGATATCATGTTAAAAAAAGCCAATGGTTTTAAAGTTAGAGGCAATTACAGGTTAAGGCCTTTCTGCCGGAAAAAAAATTGCTAGGGCCCTTCTGCCAGACAACCAGTTTGTAGATATAGGCTAATTTAATATCAAAATATAATAGTATAAAATAGAGAATCTATCATAGCTTAACAATGATAATAAAACACTCAGAGAAAGTTTTGAATTCAACGTTGCATTTTCTAGGCAAGAAATTGAATACAAAATACTGTCCAATCACATGATGTAAGTAACATTTATACGATATAAGATATGTTTTAAGCTTCTAAGAGATAAAGATAACAAAAAATCTTTGTTTATATATCGTATTTGAATTTTAAAGTTCTGCATTCAAGTATATACCTAAGCATTAATAAATCCTATCAGGATACATGTATATATGACAAATGAAGTGTGTGTTGGGCCTATGTTATCATAAGCTAAATAAAGTAACAATTTTCAGTGGCACCACTAACCAAGTTTCTTAGTTTCTTATTAAGTGTTTTAGAGTTCACCAGAGCACTATCATCACAAGAAACAAACTGTGTGTGTGTTTGTTTATGTGTGCGTGTTTGTGTGTTTGCGTGTGTGTTTGTATGTGTGTAGGTGTGTGTGTGTTTGTTTGTTTGTGTGTGTTTGTGTGTGTGTGTATGTGTTTGTTGTGTTGTGTGGTGTTGTGTGTGTGTGTGTGTGTGTGTGTGTGTGTGTGTGTGTGTGTGTGTGTGTGTGTGTGTGTGTGTGTGTGTGTGTGTGTGTGTGTGTGTGTGTGTGTGTGTGTGTGTGTGTGTGTGTGTGTGTGTGTGTGTGTGTGTGTGTGTGTGTGTGTGTGTGTGTGTGTGTGTGTGTGTGTGGTTTGGGGTGCTATCTGTCTCAAGAAGTCATGCATGTTTCGCCGAATTACAACGTATTTAACTAGTTTTTCGAGTGATCTTTTCCCGGGGGGGGGGGCATGTCATTTCAACGTGTACTACCATGCGCGTGTTGAAAACAACGCGTAAAAAGGCGTTGTTTTTCACGGTCGGACGATGGTACCGCCGTGACATTGAAAAGGTTGTATCAAATATCGCCGAAAAATCAGGGGAAAAGGTATACATACTTTAACAAGAAGGTGTTACTTGAAAAGGGTAGCTCTTCAAACTTGAATACTCGTTTAGGGTGTTCTGAGATCGACATTCAATTACTTGTTTAGGGTCCATTTTGAAAGTCCATACACGCGCATGGTGTACACGTCGTAATGACAGTGGCCACCCGGGGATCTTTTACGTAATAACAATGTTGATCTCGAGCAAAAATTCCGAGATTAGAACATCCAGATCAACTCCTTCGAGATCAAGAAAAATCGAGATCACAGATCGCCGATCGCCGATCTGAGACTGGTATCTTGAGAAACCCAACACTGATAAATACCACACGTGAATTAAGCATCCTGCTAACTTTTAATTGTAATACAGCAGTCTATGAGGAAATGGGAACGGCAAATCCGGCAAAATCGTTTTTTTTTCTTCATTTTGAAATGATCTTTTTTGAAGTATATACTATTTTTCAGACCTCCATTATTTTAGACCTCATCAGAGATGCTCATAACATGAAGGATTATATGGCTTATACTTTTTCAAACTTAAAAACATAGTTTAACCCTTTGCGCGCTAATGTTGCATTTGAGCACAATCGTACAATAAATTTAAGTAGCGTAATCATTATTTTTCTCCTTCACCTTTGTAAGAGACACTAACATCTAAAGAAAAAATACCATTTTCAATGTTCAAAATTCAAAGAAAAATATGAAAAGAACAATTTTCATTATTATCCTCTCAGAATAAATTCAGCGTGTAAAGGGTTAATGATGTTTTGATGGTTAGATAAACGTGTCGGGGGCTCGATTTAGTTATTAAAAAGCTTTAAAACATGATCAGTAAAAATGACGAAGAGTGCAACGTGAGGAACACGATGGGTTAACTTCCTAATGCCTTGACTTGGACTGTTTGCTTTACACTGTGAAAAGGGACAGAGAAAGTGTTCCAGATTTTATCATTCAAATAAAACAGTACAATACATTTATGCTTTCTCACTTTCTCAGTGGTCTGAGTCATAATTTTTCGCTATCGACAATACAGCATTCAGCAGTAGAGGGAGCGCTTGTCTAATACGAACACAAACTTTCTGTTTAATACGAATACATTGTTACGGGTCAAGAATTGAACAGTCCCGGAAAAGACCGGTTTAAACATTTTGTGGCGTACATACCCAACAAATTCCGATGCTACCTGTTAAAGTCACATAAAATCATAACGCAAATGTGCGATACTTTGGCCTTATTTAGTAAAATCGTGAATTTTGCAGATGCCCGTGTGTAATATCTATAGAAGCTAAAATAAGTTGGTCACACAACTCAAACCACCGTGCAATTTGCGCACACACACATTGGTAGGGCAATAGCGCCCTCTATTGTCGAAAGCCTGTTGTCGATGAGGATAATTCGATATGTAACTGACGTCAGCTTATTGATATCAACTTATCCTAAACTTCTAATACACACTAACACACTAGGAAAGATTGGTTAGAATAACCAACGTATTACATTCTTATTTCCACAGAGTCAAATTTTCTAGGAATAGCATCAGATGAAAGTCTACTCCGTTCCGTGCTATATTGTCTTTGATTTGCGAATGGATTTTAATCAAACCTAAGAATCGAATCAGTTCGAGTCAAAATAAGCCGGAAATTCGAGTCACTTTAACTGGAAATACAACTCCCTGTTGAGGTCATTTTTTTAAAGGTTTTTCCCAGCCTCGTGGTTGATGCCCTTTTGCTTTAATCCACGTTTTAAGGGTAAAGGATGACAGATAATACCCTCACAAATTAATGTAACCAATATATAAATGTTTGTGTACAAATCATTTACATAAGAATATGCAATCAAAGTCAAGGTTACCAAAAGAAATGAATCAAAGCATACTTCACTCCATGATTTTAATTGAAAAGGCGGTTAAAAATAATATAAAGATTAATAAAACTAAAACCAATAACTTCGCATTCAATCTTTGGCATAAATCCATGCAATTATAGAGAGAATGGTCTAAAAGGTAATAATAATTCTGGTGCTTCTTATTACACTCAGAATTATGTTACAAACAATATGCAAAGATCCATGCTTCAAAGGTCAAGTAAAATAATAAAGAACTCAACATTCAAGCAGACTTATCATCATTATATGCAAACACGTGCACAATATTTGCACATTCATGCACCAAGAATGTGTACAGGGCCGTACCTACCGGGGGGGGTGTGGGGGGTGTGACCACCCCCCCCCCCCACTGCGCTCGGATATTGTCGGTAATCTGCGCTGCCGTACGGAAAAAAAAATGAAAAAAGGGCATGAGAAAAAAAAGAAGGAAGGAGAAAGAAAAAAGAGAAAAGAAAGGGAAAAGAGGAAGAAAGGGAAAAGGAAGAGGAAGAAGAAAGGGAAAAGGAAAAGGAGAGGAGAGAAAAGAAAGGAGGAAAAAGAGGAGGAAAGGAAAAACAAGAAAGTGAAAAGAAGAAAAGGGGACAGGGAGAAGAAGAAGAAAACATAGCGTAGCTCAAAGGGGGAATGGCAGTGGGCATTGCCTCGCAATAATGCATCATTCGAGTTTTGTCGGTACATATACGACAGGTTCATTTTGTACGCCGACAAAATGCTCAAGTACCGGACGAAAATAAGCCAAGAAATGGCAACTAGTTCTTGAAGGCTAAAACGTCATTTTTTTTAAACTCGCTCGCATAACGACAAGATTTTGTTGACAGGATGCTTTGGCCGGTAAGTTGTATACAGTCACATTTATCGATAACGTCACGTCGTCAGTAATAAAGAGAAAAAGCACGTATCCTTGTATAACCGACAAAATGTCTCAAGTACCGACAAAATAAACCAAGAAATGGCACTCTTTTGAAGTGTCAAAGCAAACATGTTTTCAAACTTCGCTCGCCATTATGACCAAAGATTTTTGCTTGACGGCTTTGCCGATATTTGATCAATCATTTTATAGATAAGCGTAATGTTTC
>JZLH01S0623261.1:24547-38745 GCA_001188425.1 Eucidaris tribuloides | reverse complement strand
CCCCACTATAGTTTTGGGCGATTTGCGTTGACCGGAAAAAATTGTTGACTGGAATTGTGGAAAAAAAAAATTTCGCCCTCCCCCCCCCCCCCCCCCCCGCCACTATTTGAGTTTTCGGGCGAATTGCGTGACCTGAAAAATTTTGGACCTTGAGATTTTGGAGGAAAAAAAATTTTACGTCACTACCCCCCCCCCCCCCCCCCCCCCCCCCCCCCCCCCCACTATTTCAGTTTTTCGGCGACTTGCGTGACCGGAAAAAATTTTGGACCTTTGATTTGGAAAAAAAAATTTTCGTCACAACCCCCACTATTTGAGGTTTTTGGCGACTTCCGCTGACCGGGAAAAAATGGTGGAACCTAGGTTTTGGCCGCAGAAAAACACCCCTTGGAAAAATCCTGCGTAACGCCTATGCTAACATCTAAAGAAAAAATACCATTTTCAATATTCAAAATTCAAAGAAAATATGAAAAGAACAATTTTCATTATTATTCCTCTCAGAATAAATTCAGCGTGTAAAGGTGTTAATGATGTTTTGATGGTTAGGTAAACGTGTCGGGGGCTCGATTAGTTATTAAAAAGCTTTAAAACATAATCAGTAAAAATGACGAAGAGTGCAACGTGAGGAACACGACTGGGGTATTCTAACGTCTTGACTTGGAGTGTTTGCTTTACACTGTGAAAAGGGACAGAGAAAGTGTGCCAGATTTTATCATTCAAATAAAACAGTACAATATATTTATGCTTTCTCACTTCCTCAGTGGTCTGAGTCATAATTTTTCGCTATCGACAATACAGCATTCGGCAGTAGAGGGAGCGCTTGTCTAAGAGAACACAAACTTTCTGTTTAATACGAATACATTGTTACGGGTCAAGAATTGAAAAGTCCCGGAAAAGACCGGTTTAAACATTTGTGGCATACATACCCAACAAATTCCGATGCTACCTGTTAAGGTCACATAAAATCATAACGCAAATGTGTGATACTCTGGCCTTATTTAGTAAAATCGTGAATTTTGCAGATGCCCGTGTGTAATATCTATAGAAGCTAAAATAAGTTGGTCACACAACTCAAACCACCGTGCAATTTGCGCATACACACATTGGTAGGGCAATAGCGCCCTCTATTGTCGAAAGCCTGTTGTCGATAAGGATAATTCGATATGACGTCAGCTTATTGATATCGTTGTTGTTGTTGTTGTTGTTGAATGGCAATCAGTCAGACTTGACTATTGTTGCCAGGTCGTGACATTATTCGTACTCATTTTTTTTTTCTTCTTCTTCTTCTTCTTCCGTTTTCTCGTTTGATCCAATTACTTTACTTCTTTTCTCTCTTTTTTTTATTATTTTCCCCCTAAAAAAAAATGAAACATCCCTCTATCAACTTATCCTAAACTTCTAATACACACTAACACACTAGGAAAGATTGGTTAGAATAACCAACGTATTACATTCTTATTTCCACAGAGTCAAATTTTCTAGGAATAGCATCAGCTGAAAGTCTACTCCGTTCCGTGCTATATTGTCTTTGATTTGCGAATGGATTTTAATCAAACCTAAGAATCGAATCAGTTCGAGTCAAAATAAGCCGGAAATTCGGGTCACTTTAACTGGAAATACAACTCCCTGTTGAGGTCATTTTTTTAAAGGTTTTTCCCAGCCTCGTGGTTGATGCCCTTTTGCTTTAATCCACGTTTTAAGGGTAAAGGATGACAGATAATACCCTCACAAATTAATGTAACTAATATGTTTGTGTACAAATCATTTACATAAGAATATGCAATCAAAGTCAAGGTTACCAAAAGAAATAAAAACGTTGTGGCATTTATTTGTTGAAATTTCCTCGAGAAGGAATCAAAGCATACTTCACTCCATGATTTTAATTGAAAAGGCGGTTAAAAATAATATAAAGATTAATAAAACTAAAACCAATAACTTCGCATTCAATCTTTGGCATAAATCCATGCAATTATAGAGAGAATGGTCTAAAAGGTAATAATGATTCTGGTGCTTCTTATTACACTCAGAATTATGTTACAAACAATATGCAAAGATCCATGTTTCAAAGGTCAAGTAAAATAATAAAGAACTCAACATTCAAGCAGACTTATCATTATTATATGCAAACACGTGCACAATATTTGCACATTCATGCACCAAGCACGTGTATGTTAACATATAAATGATATGTTTGCTTAAACTTAGGAGTTTCAGACAACCATTATTGACCTTAATAACGTGGACCTTGGTTTGTGGTTTTGAGAAAATATGTAATAATCAACAAAGATATAACATCTCATTTACGTGTTGTTTTTTTATATTGCCACGATTTGCATATTTATGTGTCACAAACTTCTTATATTATGAGTGTTCAATTGCTATTCATCGCGCTTAAAACATGAGTCTATACATGTTACTTTCATATACTGTAAAATGATAACCACGATGTGCCCGAAGAAAGAGTCGTCTAGTCACTTAGCGAATCACTCACATATGGTCCATAATCCTAAAAATGTAGGACCATGTGAAAAGTTATTAACATTTTTCTTGGAAATATTGTAAGTGTTTCACAATGGCCCGCCGAGTATATCTGTCAAATGCCAATTGGTTAGCTGCCGTCAATTGTCGGATGTTCCTAGATTTGCAATCTGCGTTTTCGCAATTAATCCATTTCTTCTGTGGTCTACCTCTGGGTCTCGATCCACAGGTCCTTCCCTCTGGTGCAATTTTAGGATATCTCTTAGGTTCCATGATGTGACCAAAGTATTTGAGACTTCTTTTTTTTTGGGGGGGGGGCGATGAAGTCTATTACTGTATTTTTTGTGCCCAAGCACCTCTCTGATTGTGTTGTTCTTGATTTTATCTAGTTTTGTAACCCCCATAATTTTGCGTAGGCATGCCATCTCAAAGACAAATAGTCTGTTTTCATCTGATTTCTTGAGATCCCATGTTTCTGATCCATACAACAGGATAGATAGTATGAGGGTGTGGTAAAGTTGGAATTAAGTTTCCTTTTTGATGTGTTTTGCATTTGCAGATTCTTTGTTTTACATCTTCTGCACATGTTCCGTTTTCTGTGATGGTCCCTCCGAGGTACACAAATGTTTGGACTTGGCCCATTTTGTGGTTGTCAATGTAGATGCCTAGTGCCTGCCTCTGTTTGCAGATGGTTTGAACTTGGGTTTTTAATATGTTAATTTTCAGGCCACAATTACTGCTTGCATTGTGAACCCTGTTCCCGTAATATCGTGCAATAGAAGAGCCTCTTTACATGTAGGTACATATAAACCTGAAGATGAACATAATTATTTCCATGCAGTTTTAATTCCTTTAGATGTATTTTGTTTCCAATTCATGTTATAATCAATTATAGATTATTCCCACGAAGGTGGACCTGAATAGTAAAAAGACTGAGCGATTGCAATTTTATCAGTTTTTGACCAAAAATGAACAAAGATTTGTTCATTTTGAAATGTTTTAGTGCATAATTCAGAAAATCACCCTTTCTGAATGAAGGGATATAATTTTGACATTTTTGTGAAAATTATATTCAGTCTTTTGACCGTACTTTAAAAATTGAAAAGAAACTTCCTTTAGTCATTTATTAGACTGAGTTGAGATTAAAGGCTCATGTAATCAGCCGGAGAGAAATCTTCATTCTGACTAAATCCGAGGAAAATAATTCGAGATACAGAGAAGTTCTGTACGATAAGAGTAAAAAAAAAATATATGAAATACACGTGTCCAATTCTGCTAATTATAGGACCTGACCATAATTCAAAATTTGCATTCTTCATCTGTCTAGACAATTGATTCAAAACTATTGTGAAAATACCTAAGTATTTAGTACGGAATCGGTCAATATATTATTGGTCATTAGCAGATCAGCAGAAATTTAACAACAAATATAATGCGTCGTTATTTGCACAGGAAATCCTTATTTATGCCTAACAGTATATGATTTGTTTGTGGAGAATAACACTGTAACACGATGTACTATGCCAACATTATTACAGGAAATCATTTTAGAATCATGCAAGAAGGTATTCCGAGTTAATCGAACTGTAAAGTCCATATAACATATTATTACTCATGTAATTTTGCTTTACGTGAGCGCCATTAAAGGTAAATGACATGATTGGGGTAGTCCTCAACTTGGGGTAAAACCTCTTCTAAAATCAAGTAAACTATGCAGGGATTCTGCTGTGAAAATTTTACAGTCAAAAGTTGACTCATTTAAAAATAATGTCCATCAGTATGCCTTGTAACAGACAAATTTGAAGTTTATCCTTCTATGGGGATGAAATCTATCGTGCCCCGATGAAATTTTATTGCTGGCCTATTCATGCTTGATTCTCCTTAAGTAAACAAACTCAAGACAAATCCTTCCAGCCAGGAGATCCACTCTAGCTGGTGTACATTTTGGTTTATCTTTCAACCAGTTTGGTTCTAAAGGCATTTTCCCCCTCCTTATCATGTCACTGAGCTTTAAGCGTCATTAAAGTAGATTGTTGATCTACATGATCTATAGCTGACTTTTATTTTTTTTCACGAGTATGCTTTTCAACTACAGGATTGCTTTTTTTTCATAAATTCAGTGTTTGCTATATGATTATTGTGATGTGATTGATGATTGATGATGTTTATGTAAATATATAATACCTGGAATAAAAACAAAATTATATTGTTTATGTCTCTCGTGTGCACGTGCCTTGTAAACCTATGTGCATATGATACAGACTCCATGACGAGATTCGAACCGGGTGATCTGATCTCTCACTCGTAAAATCACTGTCTAATCCACTAAGCCACAGCGTATCGTTTCGTGGTGGTTCTTTTTGCATAACACTGGAGTTACAGTGTATGAGTCTTCAAAATTGCCCCATATAAATAACCTTCTAGGGTTATCAAAAATTTGTACAGAATCTATTCTTTTTTAATCATGCGATCCATCATTTTTCAATCAGACGATAGGATCATATGGGTGATTCCGACTGAAAATGAAATGGAAAGATGGAGTTTAAGTCGCGTGTGAATGCTATGTGTTGATACGGATGACTGCCCATTGTCTTCCGAAATGATGGGATAATACTCGGGTCTTGGAAATCTGGTCCTCCATTTTCTGGCATCATCAATAAGACGAACAGAACAAACCAATCTCGGTAGTTTATATTTCGAGTATGGTGTATTTTTAGTTGTATATATACTGACCTCTTTGACCGTTGACCTTGACCTCATGATCACGTGGTAAATTGCATCATTGTCACCTTACCCAGTAAATTATCTTAAATAGTTCTCAACTTATCACGATTACGTTGTAGTTTTCTGGTGTACATAATCACCACTGCAATATTTGACCTTTGACCTCACGTCCCCATAATATGATCACATCATTGTCACCTTACCAAGTTTGAAGCTGATATCTAAATTGATTCTTAAATTTATCGCAAGTATAGTGTATTGTCAGGTTTAAAATGACCTCCTCGACTATTGACCTTTGACCCACCCACGTTTATCTCCTGGCTGCACATCTGCACATATCACCCATCCATCCAAATACGTAGACATTTAATTTAACAATAAACAAGGAGTTATTCACACAAGAAATTGCTGACAGACAAACGACAAGCGTAATACTAAAAAAAAGTCTGCACGTGTAACCTCGGACTTGGTAACAAATGGGAACGATTTTTTTTCCCCGGGGGTGCCAAGATATATATTTTATATTATGAAATATTTTTTCACGGCCAAATTCGTAGCCAAATCAGCAGCCGAAAAGCCATTCAGCGGGGGGAGGGGGGGGGATCGGCGGAAAATTTTCGCGTCCAAAATAATTTTTCTCGGCCAATTTCGCGGCCAAATCAGCAGCCGAAAAGTCGCTCGGGGGGGGGGAGCGGGAGCGGGGTCGACAGAAAATTTTTGCGGCCCAAAATAAATTTTCACAGCAAAAGAAATTTTCACGGCCAAATCATCAGCCCAGAAAGTCACTCAGTGGGGGAAGGGGGTCTCGGCGGAAAACTTTCGCTGACCCAAAAAAATTTTCACGCCAAAATTTGAAAAAAAATAACCGGACGCCGCCCCTGGGTGACGTATAATGCTATACATCATGCAGTGCTGTGCACCCCCTGCACCACCCCCTGCACCCCGCTTCCCAGCTAGGGCCATGTGTAACAACGAATTTTATTCTGCGCATGCGTTAATTGTACTCATGAACTGGCTTATCACCCTCTGTTGTACAGTTCTAGCTAGGTCCTGCATTATTATCTGGAGCTCGTGTGTTAGACGACATAACGACATAAAACAAACTGGTCTCAGATGTGCAATACTATTTATTGAGCCTCGTGATGAATAGGAACATCTTGCCACTTTGTGTGATTTCATCTCTCGCTGTGGCTCTAATTATTATCAGCCTTCACGATGCCAGGATGGTTTATGTACAACGCCTAGACAAAAACCAATGTAAGTACCAAAACAATTTGATGAACAAATATTAAATACGTGGGTAATAAAATGTGAAATGGTATGTGTGTAATGGTATCGATGGTTTCAGCTATATAGCTGTGCTGCAAATGACGGTGGTGTGGTTTTTGAGTGCTCGCATTAACAACAAGATGAGAAAATGTAATAGAGATTAATAATATAAATATCTCGTTGTCCTTATTATTGTTGCAGTGTTCAGTATAAAGCAGACCTACTTGTTCGTTATTTCATTTTTTTTTTCTCGCTACAATGCACGTGCCATAAGTTATTGTCTTGGTTACACAGTGGAAGGTGCAAATTTGCCCCCCCCCCACCCCTGCATTAACAAGGTTTACTACTTTAATTCCACCAACTTTACTTTTTGAATAGGTTCACAGATCTTTGAAAAATATATATCTTGTTTATTGTCATTCATTGGTGTTAACTGTCTATCGACGTAGAAGAGCAATAGAATGGGAACACTGACATCGCAATTCACGAGTAACTAATTTAAACTCACTTTAAATACACATTTTCCTCAATCACATTTCTAACCTTTAATGCATCCCACAAGTGCTTTATACACTCATGCTCATAATTATGGAATATTTTGTTGATACTTAAGTTAAAGTTTCTCCTATATCGTCCAAAATTTTCAAGACAAGTGTTTATTTCATAAAACGCAGTATGTGAAGCAATTTTTGGATTTCGTGAGATGATAAAAGTAAAAACTAAAACACGTTTGGGGCAATAATAGTTATATATCTATTTTTTAATCCACCAAAAATCATGAAAAAATATTAAATTTGAATAATAAAACACAAAGACTGATAAATTTTGATCTAATGTCACTATCATAAATTAACATCAGAATTGTCTGTTACAAGGCTAATAACGAGCGTAACCACCACGTGACTCAACAACAACTCTGAATACCGCCATTTATAAGCACAGGTTTTAGCGTCGAGTCGGACGCTACAAAATGCTCAGCATTCCTGAAATAATTAGATTATAATTGTTTCATCTGGAGTGAGCAAATATTAATCCCAGATGTACCGTTCACGGAAAAATGGCAACTTCTAAAATGTCTCTAAAATATTCCATTATTATGAGCATGAGTGTATATATGAAGAGTATAGAATAAGAAGTACTGAAGTCAAATATACTTCTTTTGAGAAACAAAGGCTCAAAGTTTTCAAATTTGTCTACAGGTCACAATTATTTGAGTTCTACATCCAAACTTGGTGAAGTTAATTGACACTATAAAAGATGGATATAGGACAAACACAAACATTGTCACACTTCAGTTGTCAATTTCCAATAATCAATAATCAATATTGTGGACTTAAATACTTCTTCTAAAAACAAGGGTCTCAGGAAAACAAATAAATTTCTTGAATAAATGAACGTCAAAAACACTTAATTATAATATATTCTTGGAATGTCCTTCATAAGACGGACGATTTGATATGCAATTTGTCAAATTTGGACGTTGTTTTAAATTTGGCATCATTTGACACTTGACCGGAAGTGACCCTCTCATCAACAAAGCACAAAATACATGACAAATTTTATTTTTTTCTTAATCCTAGTAACTAGTCGAGTAATTTGAGATACATTTTGAAGAAATTAAATCAAGTTAAAAATTGGACTACGGCTGACCCCTTCCCTGACCCCTTTCTAAGGAAGGTCAATTTGACCAAAATTTTGTCGAAAAATTTCCCAGCATCTAACGACTTCAAAATAATTACTAACTCAATTTCGTCAAAATGTGACTGAAGTACTTTTTATCCTACGGTATACTCTTCATATATATATGCACCAATACATAACGCGTTGAAATATAATGTTATGACACTTTAATTTGATTTCCACAACTCAGATGAAATCAAAAGCGCCCCAAAAACTACAAATGGGACGTTTGCAGATTGGACTGACTCTTCTGAAACGCCTCAGAGTAACCCCTTAGTACCATTCGATAGCCATGGAACGTCAAGATATGGAAAACCAATATTTGGTATGGTTAGTATCTTTTCTTAATTTTCCTCAATTTTAAGGCAAAGTTTACCCTGACGTCAAGTTGGTTTTAATGAAAGTAGAAAAATAGGAGAAATATATTAATGAAAGTTTGGAGGATATCCACCAAAGAATAACAGTTATAAAGTTTCGAAGTTTTAATTATTTGATGTCACATGCCAGCGGCTCCTATATCATATAATATAAATTCCATGAATTGGTGTTAATGGTCATTGAATGTCTTTTTTTATAGAAGCATGTATGGAATAATGTTTATGATTATATATTGAATGCACTGGTAAAATCATTTTCCATTTTCTGAGAAAATGGTACTTTATGAAATTCATATTACATGACAAATGGGGGAGTTGCTCGCATAGGACTTAACAAATTGAAACTTAAAAAATTCATAACTGTGTTATTCTTTGATGGATTTTCGCCAAACCTTCATTTATGTATGTCTTAGTCTCATTTACCTGCTTTTGTCAAATCAAATTGACGTCAGGGGGACTTTCCCTTCAACGTTTAAAGTCTAAACAAAACTGACTGTTTCACTTATTGTTTTCAGATAATTTGAATTAAAGAATTAAATCAAGAATCGCAGACCTGGAGTTTACGACAACAATAACAGATGGACCTGTTTCATAAAGCAGTTCGTAAAGTTACGCATGACTTTACGAACGATTCCAATATGAAGTGCCAAGAAAAATGACCAAAAAATTTCATGTCATTTTTACGAACGATTCCAATATGAAGTGCCAAGAAAAATGACCAAAAAATTTCATGTCATTTTAAGAAAGTATGATTAATGTCAGTTAGATTATGCCCCCCAAAACTAGGCATTGAACATGTTGAAATGCTTGTTAAATGGTTCAGAATAAGAATGATAATCTATGTTTTGCATATTTTAACATTAGCAGATGTGATTTCAATAGTTTGGGAATCAAATTTTGCTTGCCATATATCAAGTAATTTGTAAAGTCATGGGTAACAAACGAACAGCTTTATGAAACAGGCCCCAGCGCTCCCAAAACTACGAATTATTACCCAAATATATTTCTATTGTGTATATGAGTATGCGTGTATATGTGTTCGTGACTTTTGCCAACAAAGTCTGTAAAAAGTTCAAATCGTGATAAATTTTTAAACAGGCAGTGGTCTCATTTTTTGTTTATGGTAAAATGATAGGAAAATGAATCAAAGTAATTTCCAATCTTCAGCAGAGCGAGAAAATTTTATTGTCATCTTTGTGACTGTTCAATGAATAATGTTTTCTCGATTGTATTTTGATACAGGCATGATGATGCAGTAATATGTTTATTCATGAGTTTGTGAACACATATTTTCATAAAATCTTGCTATGATGAGAGGGGCGGGGACACAGGGGGTGGCAGGGGGCAGCCGCCCCTATTTTTTTCAGATGATGTTTGGCTTGTAATTTCGCAGGTAAAAAAAAAAGGCGGGCAAAAATGGTTCTGGTCGTCATCGCCCTACGGCCCCCCCCCCCCCCCCCCCCGCCTTGTCGGATGATGTTTGACTGGCAGTTTTGCAGGTAAAAACAAAATTGGTGAGCACAATTTTCCCGACAGATTCTTCGTCCCCCCCCCTAAAAAAAACACACTCGAGTCTCCAAACATATGCATATTCCACAGTTTGCATTATAGGACTATCATGCTTTTAAGCTTAGCTTATGTGTTAGTCCTTTTTATTGTATGGTATAATAACATATCAAATCAATTATTGTATTACAACATGTATAAATACGTATATAATTTGTGAATTGTTTGCAATCTTGTGAATGTAAAAATGGACCATGCAAATAAATAAATAAATAAATAAATAAATAAATGCTATATGGTGAAATAAAGACTATATACACACTTGGAGCACACTGTACAGGAGACGACTGAAACATTTTGAGCCTAAAAAGATTAAGATATGAAGAACAAATTTGGTGCATGAATGTTTGTAACATATCTTAATCCGACCGACTAAATTTCTTGGTCGTAGCAATTTTCATTTTTATTTTACAAGTTATAGATCTTTGTGTATTGGGTGTGTCATTAAAAGAAATGCAAATTGTCTAGAGAAAATTGACACGGTTTGAAGCTGACCCATCAAATTTCTTGGAGTGCTAAATGTGAAGCCTCCATTTTTCGGAGTTCTCTGTGGTCTCAGGTTAATAGTGATGAACCCAACTTACCTCCATAGTCACAAATCGGCAGCTAAATATAATTGCTCGATATTCAAGTTTGTTTATTTTTTTATGAATCATCAGATACAAAAAAGTTCAAGAACCAGTAAAATAAGAATAACAATTGATAGGTCCAAGAAATTTGTTGGGTAGGATAAATATATGTGAAACAAAATTTATAGACAAAATTTGGTTTTCAAATCTTAATCCTGTCCATTTGCCATCTTAAAATACAGAGAGGGTAAAACGAAAAATCTGTTACATTGCATTTCCACCTTTCTGTCGAAACCCTTTCATTCATTTAATAATAATAAACTTGTCCGCCTTGGACTTTTGAACATAATAATGACAGAATTGCGAGCATTGGTATTTGTTCCTGTGTTCATCGTGTTAATGCCGGAAACCAGTGAAAGCCTGGTGGTATTGTCGCAGCCCGGAAAGCTGTTGATAACGGGTTCAAATCCTGGTTCATGTTTTCTGACACGTTTGTTAATATTATAGATCAGCAGTTGCGATCTTAAAATACAGAGAGAGTCAAATGAACACAACAAATCTGTTACATTGCAGTTTCGTATTTCTAGACAGTAACATGATTAATAAAAAAATATATTTGGTACATCTTCAGAACCACGTTATTGTGTACAACAGCGTTCCCAAATGTGGTAGCCGTAGTTTGTCGACTACAGCCATCAGGGTATTCAAGACGTATGACCGAGATGTCAAATGGTGCCCACTACGTCCAACTCTCAACTGCAGCGACGACGTGAGTAAAGGCTAAGTCACACTGTGCCGTCTCACGATTCCGACTGCCTCCGTCTAAAATATTTACCTCAGACGGTGTCAGACGGTGGCAAATGGAATACAATAAAATGGAACAGAACGGAAAAGCACAGTCTGTAAACGTCTAGATTCGTTTGTAATCCAGTTTGTAATCAAAAAGTCCAATAAACGTTTAATAAACGTACGCGTTCGTTTTTCAGACGGAATCGTTAGACGGCACAGTGTGACAGTAGCTTAATACTTACAGGAAAATGAAAATCATTTAGGTACTGTTGTGGGAGTAGTATAGTAGTAGTAGTAGTAGTAGTAGTAGTAGTAGTAGTAGTAGTAGTAGTAGTAGTAGTAGTAGTAGTAGTAGTAGTGGAGTAGTAGTGGTAGGAGTAGTAGTAGTGGTAGTAGTAGTAGTAGTAGTAGTAGTAGTAGTAGTAGTAGTAGTAGTAGTAGTAGTAGTAGTAGTAGTAGTAGTAGTAGTAGTAGTAGGAATATTTTTCTTGAATAAATCTACGAGATCATGGTGAGGGGAAGTTAATAAATCATGTCATGATATTAAATCATATAAAATATAGAAAACTAAAGAGACCTCCAACTGAAAATGAAATAAATAATAATAATAATACTGGAGACGATAAACCAGGAAAGGAAAATTAGCGATAGAACATATGTTATTGCCAATTAATTGAAGTAAATGGGTGAAATTACAGTGGTAACTGAGGTTCAAAGTGATGATAATCTCGATTTAATTTGTCAAATATGCTTACAAGTTTTCTGTCGATCGTTCAGAAAGTTTATTGTCATGCCAGACATCAGAAAACAAAATCAAACGGGCTTTAAAGTGACAAATTATGATGTTTAAATTATCAGAGAACATGAAGCGGTATATGCATATACATTACCTATGGGAAATGTCGTTGGCCACTTCCATCTGTCATTTTAAATTTTGAGTAATTTTTCAAAAATGGGGAAGTTTTAGAGCGAGCAATTTTCAGGGCATTAGTAGATTGATCTATCTAAAAACATAGTTGCACATAATTTCATGTTTTACCATTCACCAAAACTACTCTTGGGCTTTAACATGTTTTAGAATTTCATTAGGAAGACAAAGTATATTCGTAATAGTTGGGATTGCAAGAAGATTGCGTATGGACTTTGTTTAACATGGTTAAGACGAAGAGTAAATATGAAATCCTGTATGCTGTGATATGTTTTATTATTTTCTTTGATTGTGTTTGTTTTTGTGTGGTGAATGTGCCTTTGGACTTACGCTTGTGGTGAACAGTTTTATTGTTTGGTTTGGGGGAAAATATTGCATATAAGTGGGCTAATGTCTGGAAGAGCATACTGAGTAGGCCCAGAAGTTTGTCCATGTTAAAAAATTCATAAAATGCTGAATTATTAATGTCGATTATTGCTTGTGTTATGATAACTATGTACATGTTTGAATATCTTATTATTGACTGGCATATATCTGTTGATATGCATTTGATATTCACGATATGTATTTATTGAAATGTTAGTGATTGTGTTCGGTAATTGTTTGATTAATAGTTGATTCATATTGTAACATGTGTAACAACTGAATGTAATATAAAACTTTGTTCAAAACAAAATAATATTAATTTGATTTGAATTGTAACAGATTCTTCTCTGTAGCTGGACGAAGAATTCAATTCTTTAATACAAAGTATTAGACCGCCTTTGATCTTGAAATGAATTCGCACGTACCGTGGTTTTGAATAATGTGTTATAAAAGTAGATAACATATTTTAGTGGAATAACAATTCGACCTTTGTAATTGTCAATGTAATGTAGAAGCAATTTGGTATTTCATCTCACCAACGTATGAAAAAAAAATAACTATTTTACTCCCTACTGGCTTTTTGATTATTGATAACTCAATAAACAAGGAAGGCTTTTAATGACAACATATTGACTGACTGACTGACTGACTGACTGATTGATTGATTGATTGATTGATTGATTGATTGATTGATTGATTGATTGATTGATTGATTGATTGATTGATTGATTGATTGATTGATTGATTGATTGATTGATTTTTACGTTATTTTTGGACAACAGACACTTCTTGATAGGAGAACAGCTGTCACAAGGATAATCAGACACGCTAAACCACCATCCTACTGTCAGGGGCACGGCTACTTTGTTTTGTTGATCTCAAGTGAGCATTTCTGATCATCTACTACTACGATTACTACTACACGAGGTCTACTAACAAATCTGATCTTATCGTGTGATTGTGTGTGTGTGTGTGTGTGTGTGTGTGTGTGTGTGTGTGTGTGTGTGTGTGTGTGTGTGTGTGTGTGTGTGTGTGTGTGTGTGTGTGTGTGTGTGTGGGGCACGTGTGTGTGTTGTGCTGTCTGTGTGTGTGTGTGTGTCGCTGTGGATGTGTGGTGATGTGTGTGTGTAAGTGTGTGTGTTGTGTGTGTGTGTGTGTGTGTGTGTGGTCCGGGGTGTGTGTGTGTGTTTGGTGGTGGTGTGGGTTGTGTGTGTGGGGGGATGGTGTTGCTGTTGCTCATTGGTTTTAGAGAGGTGGTGGTGGTATTTTTGACGGCCATCGGCAGCTGAGTGCCGGTGGGTAGAGATGGTATCATTGTATTGTGGCAGGTGACTTCTATTATTTGTATTGCGCTATATCCACTCTGGATCTGCGTGATTTTTTCCTTGCGTTGTTTTAGTTGAGTGGTCAGTCTCTGTGTGAACGATTATAGCTGTCATCTGTTGCTTAAATCTG
>JZLH01S0623261.1:8451-14416 GCA_001188425.1 Eucidaris tribuloides | reverse complement strand
TAGTAGTGTAGTAGTAGTGTGTGTGTGTGTGTGTGTGTGTGTGTGTGTGTGTGTGTGTGTGTGTGTGTGTGTGTGTGTGTGTGTGTGTGTGTGTGTGTGTGTGTGTGTGTGTGTGTGTGTGTGTGTGTGTGTGTGTGTGTGTGTGTGTCTGTCTGTCTGTGTCTGTGTGTCTGTCTGTGTCTGTGTGTCTGTATGTGTCTGTGTGTGTCTATGTGTGTGTATGTCTGTGTGTCTGTGTGCGTGCATGTGTGTGTGTATGTGTGTATGTGTGTGTGTCTGTATATGTGTCTGTGTGTGCCAGAAAGAACTACGAATCCTAAAGGTTGACAGTCTTATCATTGTACATATTTAGAAACTAGACTTAAAACTGCATTTACCAAGAAGTACGCCATCAGTTACACTAAAATCTGTATTATTTGAGGTGAATTGGCTTGTATTATTTTCCTATAAATATTTCATAGTCAAAGTTGTCTCGTCAAGTCATGTCTTGTGTTTGTATTATTCATGATTTGCTTGTCTGCTATCATTTTCCACAACCAAGCTGTACATCTATCAAATTGGTATTACAGTAAAAATGGCACACATTTTTGCCCCAAAACGTTGTCATTTTTGCACTTCTTTGCGTGAAAATGTATATGGTACTTAGTAGAAGCAAATTATTATTGACTTCGAAATGAAGATACTTGCCTGAATAATAGTACTCAAAAGTAAAATTGCTGTGGGGCTTGTACTTTGTAAGCAATATGTCGTGAAACAAACAGGCATGGGCATGTGACCAGCGGTACCCGTTTTTATGAAAATGCCCATCTATGTACACACACATACACACTACACAAACAATATTTACAACACACATTTCCACACAATAAGCACACATCTAAAAACTTGCGCAGCCATTCCCTCACATTTAAACTCCTCAAAATGTCATGTAAAGTTTTGTACGTAATCTTTACTCAATGTTTTAAAACCTCTGAACATTTTGTCTAGTCGTATATTGTAATATCAATTGTTGTATTTTCTATGTTATTTTTTTTTTTTGCTAAAAACGATTATAATTTGTTTATTGTAATCTAAGACAAAACCAATTTCCAATATTCGACAATGATATATGATCAGTGAACTGAACTGCGGGTTTCGAGAGCGGAGTTACCAGTCCTGATATGCAAATAACGTTGAGGGCGCTAGTGCTCTTGCTCGCTTGGTATTTCTTCTAATAACTGCATCAATTAGACGAGGTTATAAAAAAATTTTAACTTCTTCATCCCCAACTTCAGCTTTTTCCGCACTATCATCTTCACCTCCAATTTTTACAATAAAGTCATTCTCAGCTTTGTCATCTTTAACTATGTCGTCCGTCCTCAACTTCATTGTCTTCAAGTAGATGATCTTTGAATTCACCATCTTTACCTTCATCATCCTCAACTTCATCCTTTTCATTTAAATCATCTTAAAATTCATCATCTCTGCCGTTATCATCCTTAGCTTTATCATCTTCAATTATACGTTATCTTTACCTTCAACCTATTTAAGTACCTTATCCTCAAATTTATCATCTTACACCTACCATGACTACACTGTACGTCGTCTTCACATTTTATGTCTTCAGGTGCATAATCGTCAATTTATCATCTTAAGCAAAGTCATCCTTACCTTCAGCCTGTTTAACTACATTATCCTCAACTTTATCATCTTCAACTACAGTGTATGTCATATTTACCTTTAACGTCTTCAGCTGCATCATCCTCAACTTTATCTTGAACAAAGTCATCCTTCTATTACCTTCAAAATTTTTAACTTTGTCATCCTCGACTTCATCCTCTGCATGTAGATCATCTTCAAATTCCCATCTTTACTTTCATCATCATCATCTTCACCATCTTCAACTACATCATCCTCACCTTCATCATCTTCAACTGCAGTGTACATCATCTTCACCTTTAACCTCATACTTCAACATCTTCATGATCTCAAATTCACCATCCTCATCTTCCTCATTTCCTCATCTTCATCTCAAATTTCTTCAATAAAATTCTTCTCAGCTTCGTCATTTTTAACTATGTCATCCTCGACTTCATCGTCTTTAAGTAGATCATCTACGAATTCACTATCTTTACCTTTATCATCCCCAACTTCATCATCTTAAGCTACAGTGTACGCCATCTTCCACTTAATGTCTTCAACTACATCATCGTCAACTTTATCATTTTATACAAAATCATCCTTACGTATTACATCTTCAACAACGTCACTCACCTCCAATATCTTTTACATCATCTTCAACTTCAACATCTTCAGCTTTAACATCCCTAACATAGTCATTCTGAACTTCAGGATCTTCAACTTCAAAATCTTCATCTTCTCAAATTCACCATTCTCATCTTCTTCATCTTCACCTCCGATTTCTTCAATAACGTCATTCTCAGCTTCGTCATCTTAACTATGTCAACCTCAACTTCATCCACTTCAAGTAGATTATCTTCGAATTAACTATCTTTTCCTTCATCATCCTCAACTTCATTATCTTCGACTACAGTGTATGTCATCTTCACCTTTAATGTCTTCAACCGCATCATCGTCAACTTTACCATCTTAAACAAAGTCATCCTTACCTTCAACATCTTCAACTACCTTATACTTCAACATCTTGAATACATCATCCTGAACTTCATCATTTTTCAACAACAGTATATGTCATCTTCACCTTCAACGTCTCCATCGTCAACTTCAACATCTGTAAGTACATCATCCTCAACTTCATCCTCTTCAACTACAATGTAGGTCATCTTCACGTTTTACTCCTTCAACTGCATCGTCGTCAACTTTATCGTCTTAAACAAGTCATCCTGACCTTCAACATCTTCAACTACGTCATACTTCATCCACTTTAACTACATCATCTTTAGCTTCGTCCTCCTGAACTTGCAGGATCTTCAACTTGTTTGTTATGTTTGGTTTATTTCTGCGTTCAAACAATTCAAATACAATTCGAAAAAGTACAAACAATGACAAATAGTAAACAATATGGTTTTTAACAAAGGGTATAGACAAGGAAAAAAATTCATGTGAGCTGATACTATACGATTAATAAAACTGACATATACAAAATATACAAATATGATCAGGAATTAATATAATAATTTTTAATT
This sequence comes from Eucidaris tribuloides, assembly GCA_001188425.1. Classification (NCBI taxonomy): domain Eukaryota; kingdom Metazoa; phylum Echinodermata; class Echinoidea; order Cidaroida; family Cidaridae; genus Eucidaris; species Eucidaris tribuloides. The sequence goes on along the minus strand of JZLH01S0623261.1, from coordinate 11,270 downwards.
AAATTGAGATATAATTGAACGATGAGACCACCATCTGAGCGGTTAGGCTGGATATGGATGGGGCCTCATAAAAAACAAAAAAGAAATCGGGCGACATAGCTCTCGTAAGAAAATTAGGTGATCAAGTGGGGTGCAGTGCATTTGCAGGTGTGAGTGCTAGGGAGCAGTTGTACATTTGAAAAGAAAGAAATAACAATTACACTGTATGGTTTTCATAATAAGCGTTATTTCAAAGTTATCGCATTCTGGAGCGTAAGATTGTATTATTGTCGCTTAAGTGCAGCTTTTAAGGAGTAAACACTTGTACAAGTTTTTATGTTATCAGGAAATTTATTCCAAATGTCCGCGACCATAATGCTTGATAGATTTGTGTGTTAATAATAATTTGGGGTTTGTGGATGGAAGTTTCCAGATATGCGAGTAGGGTAAGAATGAACAGAAGTATTGAACCTAAACATGTTATTAAAGGACGGTGGAACGTTTGATTATGAATGTACTTGAACATAATGATTGCTACTTGAATAGTATTCAAATCGTAAATTTTTAGTGTTTTAAGTTTAAAGAATAAAGGATCAGTGTGAGCTAAGAAATGTGATCCAGTACAAATACGCATAGCTCTCTTTTGTAATTTGAAAATAGAATTAATTTTAGTAGAACCACAATTTGCCCATACGATGTTACAATAGGATATATACGGGAGAACCAGTGCATTATACATAGAAATAATGTTGGATGGGAAGAAGAAAACTTCAGCTTGGAAATTACTCCAATGCTTTTAGAAATGCACATATAACATGGGCAAGTGTTCATTCCAAGTCAAGCTTCATCGATAAAAAACTCTCCAAAAATTTAGAATGCGTTTTCTCTCTAGTGGCGTATCATCTATTTTAATGTGTATTTTGCGTTTCTGTATTATGGGGATGATGTTTAATTGATGAATGAGTCTTTTTTATATTAGAGAAAGAAGTTTATTGGATTTAAACCAATTTGATACTTTGTCAATTTCATTATTCCAATGTATTGTTAAAGAGTTTAAGGTTGCATGATGAATAAAATATTAGTATCGTCGGCAAATAAGACAAAAAAAGAAGAGCGATGTATTTGTAATATCATTGATAAAAAGAAGAAATAATATCGACCTAGGATATGAGCCTTGAGGTACACCACATTGAACTAAAAGAGGATCGGAATCAAAACCATTAAACGTGACATATTGTTTTCTATTTGTCAAATAATCTTTAAACCATAAGAGTGGTTGGCCCTAATTCCATAATGACTGAGTTGGAGAGTAAAATAGCGGTGATTAAGCGTATCGAACGCTTTACTCAAGTCACAGAATATACCTACAACATGTTCTTTGTTAGCAATAGCACCTGTTATTTTGTCATAAAATTTGAGATTAATGCGAGTCAGTTGAATAGTTTTTTCTGAAGCATATTGATTTGAATTGAGTATATTTTGTTTAGTGATGAATTTATGTAGTCCTATTTGTAAACGATTTTTTTCTAAGACTTTGGATATGCTAGGACAGTAGGAAATGGGACGATAATTGCTAATTTCATTAGGATCATCTTTTTGAAATTGTTGATTTGGCTATTTTTAATAGATCTGGGAAAACTCCTGTGATAATGATGATTAAATATGTGAGCTAAGGGCTTTGCGCAGTGGGTATATTATTTCTTTTAGGAGAGTCATGCTTATTTTGCAAAACCGTACGGATTTTTGAGCTTTTAAGAGATGGGTAATATTAAAATTTACTGGATTTGCGTTGGCTTTAAAAAATGGGGAGTCTTCAACATCTTCATCATCTAAAATTTAACATCCTTAACTTCATCAGCTTTATCACCGTTGTGCTTGTCTACATCAGTTGCATCAAAATGACAGAAATAGCGTTGTGATGGAATAATCTTTCATTGAAATACATAAGTCTCAGTCATAACTCTCTGTTTAAATTCAAAAAAAACATATATTTCAAATCGTTAAGTGCTCATGACTTATTTTTCCCTCATAGTAATAAATCATAGAGTAAAATTATGTAATAACATTGTTTATTTATGCAAGAATGTTTTCATGAAAAAATTGAATTCAACAATCCAACAAATTTATTGCATAAACTGTTACTATACTGATTACGTTTTAAAGTACATCTGTATAAATAAAGGTGTCATGTTCAGTCTGAAAGCTTTACTTTATCATTGATTCGTTTTAATATATGAAATGAGTTATCTTTAGATATCTTGCCGTATGATATATTTATAACGCAAAAGAAATAATGTTTAGTTTGCTTAGGTTGTCGTGAATTTGGGTGCATTTGTAAGTTGAATTGACCGCCTTCACGAAGACAATTTTGGTGAAAGACTGAAACATCTTAGTATTCTTGTAACGCATGTTGACAAACATCATCATTCCGTCACAGACGTGAATGCCAGTGCTGTGTGGATAGAGCTTTCCATCTTTAGGCGTGAATGACACTTCCATAAAGTACTCGTCTCAAAGTTGTTCGTGTTAAATGACACAACTCGTTCTCAGAAAACAGGACTCCAACACTTGACATGGCACTACAACGTGTCAGTTGAAGTGCTGTAACTCATCGCAAACCTGTCAACACCTACACAACCCACGTAAAATGAAGATGCACTCCCATCGATAAGAGGGGGAAGAGAAAAAAAATCGGCACATTTTTAAAATCAATATTTGTCCCGGTATTTATTTTCCAATTTTGACTCTGCGACGTATACACTTCAGAAAAAGGAGCATGTCACACAGGAGTTTACATAATGCCCAGGGGAAGTGGTTTATTCCTTGACTTTGTACCTACT
>JZLH01S0623261.1:951-3451 GCA_001188425.1 Eucidaris tribuloides | reverse complement strand
CTTGGTTTTAATACGCAAGATTCTGACAAGCAGTTCTAGCGTAAACAAAATCACATCCAATCCATGTTCTCATATCTCGATGATAGCTTTAAGAAGGTCATTACATTGGATCCAGCACATGACTGCATGATCTGGCGCCCGTGCAAGAGTGCTACACGTCCGGACAGTGTCGCGCGTCCCGGTCTCCGGGCTGCCAACAATGATAGCACACCGTCCGCAAGCTCTCGGGCATGCGGAGTATGAATTCGTTGAAAATTTAATTTGACTTCATATTCAATATTCAAAGTATGGTTAGGGTGAATTGTAAAAAAAAAATGGAATTCTTTGCAATTATAGTTTTAGATACACCTATATGATCTATCAATGCCCTGAAAATTCCTCGCTCTGAAACCCTCCCATTTTCAGAAATTACTCAAAATGTAAAATGTTGGGGGGGGGAATCTCCGGTCATTTTCCATCTGTGTATTGTACATACCGGCTAGAATTGCTCTCCTTTTATTTGAATAATAATTTTGTCACATAAAAAACAATTTAGTAGTTTGATGTTGTTTTCTGATGTGCCTGAGATGACAATAGAATACCTTTGTTTACGATTTTCTGATCGACCAAAACTATAGCCTACTTGTTCTTTTAAGCCACATTTGGTTCGATCAGATACCTTCTCATCATCGTTCACTAAAGTATCTATTGTCACCCTACGACATCAGAAGACACATCAAACCTACTGAAAAACTGTTTAGGTAACAAAATTGTAATGTTTAAATTTACGGAAAACATGTGCAGCGGTAATTGCATTACCTATGGGAAATATGCGGTCCTCCCCCCCCCCGCCCCCCCCCAGACATTTCCTTTGGGGTAATTTCTCAAACTATGTGAGTTTTCAAGAGCGAAGCAATTTTTCAGGCACTGAATAATTAATAATAATAATAATAATAATAATAACAAAACATTTATTTGGCGGCTCAATACGGGCGTTTTGCTAACGCACTAAATTTTTTGTCTAGAATAATACCAAAAATAAAGTAAATGCAAAAAGAGAAGAATAATATAGGAGAAACCTTAAAGTAATTCAAACAATAAATACTAAAAATAGTGAATACTGAAAATCAAAGTTGTTGGCACCCCCATTACCGACCTACAACTGGGACATTCCAGAGACAATTTATTACACAAGAGTAAGTTTTCAGCATGGATTCTTGAAACTGATTCACAGGAAGGGGCATCGATGTATATATAAGCAGGTAGCAGAAATTTCCAGGAGAGAACGGGCAATTGCAAAAAAAGATAAAAAGCGCGAATCATATAGCGCGACCCATAGTGCTACAGTAGTAAATAACTGTTATGGTGACAAATTGGATGTGAAAATCTGCAGTTGAACATGCAGCGGTATGTCATTACTCTATGAGGTAAAATCGTCACCCCCCCACCCCCCCACAACTTTTACTTTGGGTAATTTTTTCAAAAAAAATTGAGATGTTCAGACGAGCAATTTTCAGGCAACTGATATATCTATATAGGTCTAATGTAAAAAACATAATTGCAACGAAATTTATTTTTTTACCATTTATCAAAACCTTATTGGGCTTTAATCCTTATCCCCTCACATTTTCTCAATACATAGAAAAGTAATGAGATACTCTGCGGCTGCAATCGCACACCCGAGAAAGACGGACGTGAAACACTGTACAGCTGTCCCTGTTTGCATCTATCGAGAATTAGAAGGAATAATGCAGCAACTGCTGTTTTATACTATTATATACCCATGTCATGATTACTTCTAATGCACTCGAGAATAAGCCTGACATGATGCTACCGAAGGACAGTCACTGCATCTCATCGTCGATTTAAATGATAACAATGATGAGTATTTGTGTGTCATTAATCTGCATAGTGTGTAGTGTGTTGTGTGTGTGTGTGTGTTGTGTGTGTTGTGTGTGTGTGTGTGTGGTGTGTGTGATGTGTGTGTGTGTTGTGTTGTGTGTGTGTGTGTGTGTGTGTGTGTGTGTGTGTTGTGTGGTTGTGTGTGTTGTGTGTGCATAATTGATGATGTAGTGTATGTATGTATGTATGTATTATGTGTATTATGTGTTTGTGTATGCATATTACACTCCTGGTAATGCAACTAGCGTAGATAGGTTGTTATCCTGCGTATGTATGTAACTGTATATGCATGCTGTATGTATGTATGTATGTATGTATGTATGTATTATATATGTAATGGTATGTTGATATATGTATGTATGTGTGTATGTATGTTATCATGTAGTGTGATAGTATGAATGTATGTTGTATCGAATTGTAATTTTGTATGTGTTATAATGGACCTTATTCAACATTAATTGAAACTTGAATGAATTGAACTCATTTCCAACTTAATACTGTAGTTAATAACAAGAATACAAAAATTAATATGCATAACTAATAATTGACACACAAAATAACATAACAAAACCAATACGTTATAGAACACACGAACATTATGAAACTCGAGCAGTGTGGG
>JZLH01S0623258.1:2406-20647 GCA_001188425.1 Eucidaris tribuloides | reverse complement strand
ATTATTGTTTTTTTTTATATTATTATTTCTTTTTTTTCATGTCCCTTCCAGGGCATGAAACTAATATTTTTCTCACTCGAATTTTTTTATATTCATGTTCCTTCCGGGACATCAAATTTTAATCTTTTCACCAGTATAAAATTGTACCACATGAAATTTCGGATATATGATGTTGCGAGATGCCGGATGAGCGCTATGTCATTGACGTTTTCTAGTTTTTATTTCGGATCCAAGTCGGTGCAGTCGTACGACAAAAGTCGTGTAGTGTGCGGAGGCCTTTAGCGACAGTAAAAACTGTAACACGAGCGTTTGCAAAATAATCTTGAGCTGAAATTTGGAATGTGGAAGTTTTAACTTGTACAAATGACCAGAAAAATCTAATAATGTCCATTGACCGACGTACTTCTGTAATAAAACCGAATCATTTTAGAGGTCTGTCTTTCATGTGCATAACTCTGAAATTTGTGCATCGATTTTCCTAATTTTTTCACTACGATAACATTCACACTTTCCACAACATGTGTGTACACGATACTTTGAAAAAAAGCGCACCATTTTTATACACGGACTTTTTAAAATTTGACATTTTCTGGAGTTAACTTGATTCTGTGCAATGTCCACGGCGTCCTGTTACGTAATCCAATTAATTTTGCTCAACAACGGAGGGAGAAACCGCTTAGCAACCGGAAGGTTGTAATAACTGAAATACGAACACAACTGCCAGGAAAAATCCGTACTACTTGGCAGCTATGATAATGTTGTGACCAAGTACGTTTTAGCAGTGTATAAACTATCATAGGGACTTTCACTGTGTGCAAAAGTAAATTACGTGGCTGGAATGTCACTCCGTCCTATCCTCGTTCGCAAACTTAAGAGTGCTTGACAACCTATGCATTCACATTGCTTTTGTGAAAACGAAGGTGTTTGAAAATCGAATAGGCATTTAAGCGAAGCCATTCTCTAAATAATGGAGAACTACGTGATTGTTTTTTGTTACGTTCATTCAGAAGAATACCTTCTGCAGTGCATTCCAGACACCGACATTCATAAATTTTAATAGGTTTATTGTCCGGGTGCCAAACCCACATTTTGGGGTCAACCTTGTTTTGTCGTCCGCCCAATGTTTTTTGATAGTTTTACCCTATTTTGAGGGTGCTGAATCCAAATCTGGATGATACAACTCTTGCATCCTTGGGAGTGTCGAGATATCCAAGATGGCCGTCAAAATGGCCGCTTATACAGGAATTTATCATATATCTGCCAATATATTATGAAAACGGATGCGGAAAATTACTACTATAGGGTTATTTTATTCAATGAATCAATTTTTTTTTTACATTCTTATGAGCAGAAAAGGAACGGAACATTGATTATGTAACAATACATGATTCAAAATGGCCGCCAACATGGCCGCCATCTTGAAAATGTTGCACTTTTCCCCCAAATATTGTAAACATTGGGGTAAACATGCAATTAATGCAATATTGTCTTTAAGGTATTATTAATTACCATAATCATGCCCAAAAGAGGTTACTGAAAACATTATTCGACTGAAGTTATTATTGTAATAGTATCCAATATGGCCTCCAAGATGGCCGCCAATATAGAAATTATCATTTTTTAACCAGTGTTCAGTGTAGAGAGGTATAGTAAATGACCAATACAGGGTTATTTTGCTCAAGGAATCAATTTGTGGCATTCTCATGTATGCATAAGGAACAATAGTATTTTTTTTTTTTTTTTTACTTTAGATGTCATTCGAAATGGCCACAAACATGGCCACCATCTTGAAATGTTCTGATTTGATATGCAAAAGGAATTAAGCATTAAAGAGGATTTAAGTATTGGTTCTTGATTGATAATTTTTCATAAAAATTCCACATTTCATTTGTTTCCAGGGGAAACTATATTACATTTGCATTATAATGTGGTACTAATTTACTTCAAATGTAATAAATAGTTGTATGATTGGCAGTATGAACAGGTGAAGTTTCCACCTAAGTACCCCTAAGTTGCCATATCAACAAATAACATTGTCCCACATATTAATTTCTGTAATAGAACTTTGTCAGCAATGGGGATTTACATGTATGTAGAGGATTTTCAAAAACGATGTGTTCTGTTGCTTTTAACTACTCTCTGCTGTACTATAGTAACATTTTCAGAATACCATCTGTTCATAAAAGGTTTGAAAACAGTTGATATTAAAATTATGTTGTTCTGCAAGTATTCAATCTTATCTTTAAGGTTTGTTGCCAGTATGGCCGTTAAAGACACTATATAACACTGTGGAAGACCCGTTTATAAAATTGTCGAACTTGGGGTCTGACATATCTGACAGTGTTTGAATGAACAAATAAACACCCTAGAACACTAAAGTTTGGACAGTTATGCTGTCACTAGTACAATATGTGCAGATACAAACTGGCACCTTAATTATTCTCAGCTGATAGGAAATTTTGCAACACAGCACTCTATGGGGGAAAGCTGGAATGGTATCTCAATGATTTTCACTTTTTAAAGCACTTAATGATCGTTTAAAACTGCATTTTTTCAGGGCTTCATTTTTAGACCGTATCAGAGACACTGGTAGCATGGGGAATCATGTAGCTTAGATTTTTTAAACTGCAAACAATGTTATACAATGACTTTGATATACTACAATATTTTTTTATATAACTACTAGTAATGTACAAAGTTAAGAGCACTGTGATTTTAGTACCATTTTCTTCTTGTCGCTGTTACAGCAGTTTTACCAATAAATCATGTGGAATGTGTTGTAAATATTACATGGCATGCTTTCCCGAAGAGAGTAATAAATGGCATCATCTTTTTTTAAGGTAAAATAGTTCTTACTAAGATGTCATCTGGACTGTGATGAAGGAAAAATGGCCATTCAGTGTGCATATTACGGACTTGTTACATAAATAATATCAACACACTTTGATTCCATTCATTAAACACGAGTGTAAGAAGGGAGAAGTCAAAGGAGCACACCAGAACAACTGAAATATAGAAAAACTCTGAGTGCCTTAAATGAGATCTTCACAATTATTTGTATGAATTAATTTGATTTGATTGAATCATCTAAATGGTGGCAGATTACTAGTATTCAGTTTGCTCTCCATATACGAATATACTGTAAGGACATATTTAACATAAGTTAAAATTTTCCATGTGATTATTGGCGTAGCCGTAGCCAAAGGGGGCTATGGGGCCCTGTTGATCGGAAAGTAAAAAAAAAATGAAAAAAAGATAGAGGTTTGGTCAACAGGTCAACCACATATACATGATAATCCTACTGGAAATGACAACACTAGCATTTGGATGTACACTTTATGTGTACATTTTAACATTTTGTTGGTGCTAAAGGAGCTGATAAAATTCAATACGCCCTAGAAATTTAAACCAAGAAATACTCATACTTGAAAACAAAATGTTGGTGGAAGTGTAACTTGCGACATAGGTAATTCTTTTTATAATACTTGAGTGACTCATAACTAAAAACTTGCAATGGATATTGAAAAGTGGTCAAATTTGGGAACATTTTCATAAGTTGTTCAGACAAAAAATTATTCATCAATTATTGCAAAACAAAATAGTAAGTAGTCACGATCTTCAAGATCGCCAGATTAGACAAAATGTTTGAAATAGATGAAAAAGAACAACGTTCATAATGATGAAAATTTTTATTACCTCTTATCTGCACCAATTTACGCTGTCAATCATCTTGTTAGTCTAAGTGCAATTGAGTGTAATTTTTCCTAGTTCTGAAATAATTCAATCTTATATTCTTATAATATTTTCTGGATAAACCATTTACACTACGTTTTTCCAACAACTAAAGGCAAAGGTATGATTCATATAGGGCCTATTGGTGGCAGCTGTAGTGACTTACATTTTGAATGCCTCGGCAAATATTAATTTGCTGTTTTTACTCAAAATATTACAGTAATGGACAAAAGTTTGGAATGTATTTATCTGCAATTTTTACAGTTTTCAATCATATCAGGAAAAGGTTTCTTGTCTTAAAGTAGAGACAGGGGCGGCGCCACAGGGGGTCAGGGGTGGGCGGCCACCCCCTATCTTATTTAAACGACGGGAATTTTTTTTCGAAAATATCGCCCTCCTATTCTTGTTGATTTGGCTTTTAAAAAAAAATGGCGGGCAAAAAAATGCTTTTTGTCGTCGTCGCCCTCCTGCCCCGCTTCTCGGACGCTGTTCGGCTTGCATTTTGGCTTGTAAAAAAATGTGTTTGGCAGGCGAATTTTCCCAGACGGATTTCGCCCCTGCTAAAATTTTATCCTGGCGCCGCCCCTGAGTGAAGTTCATCTCGAACTTACATGTAGAAATGATAGGTTTTGCATGGGTAATTGATGATTATTTGTAAGAAATCTGCACTTTAAGACAAGGCTACACATATAAAAATATTCCAAACTTTTGTCCAGGACTGTATAAATAAGTGATCATTTTAACAAAATCACTTTATGTTAGCTGTTTACTGAACCTGTATATTTACATACTGGCAAAGGTATTAAATTTCATGATGACAGTCATGTTGGCATTCATTTTGATTGTCATCTTAATAAAATAGTATGTGCTGTTTCTTAAAAGGTGGCCAATCTATTCGGTAAACAAAAATAATCTCTAATAGACATATTCACCGCATATTTTGTCATTATTTCTTGATAGCGATATAATACCGGTATCATATATATACAGCGTATATCAACAAAAAGTAGACACTCCGAAAAAAAATTATTACGCAAGTAATTTATGATCTAGAGATTATTTTTTGATATGAATATTTTACCTTGGACCTAAGCTATCTGATGACACTATTGGTATTGAAATTATTTCACGCATGAGTGAGCACAGGCCACTTTTGTCCAATAGGCCAAAAATGCATTTGCGCACAGAATTGTGTTATTATAGTCAATGTTTAATGCCTCACAGACCGGTGCTGCAGAAGCTCTCACCTGATGTGCACAAGGATTGAATCTTCAGCATGCTCAGAGAAGATGTAATATCAATTTTGTGGCAAAAAAGACAAAAATGAAGAAATGATTCAGAAGTTAAAAAAGGAGAAAATGTCATGTTTGCAAGATGAACCGTGAACTGAAGAAAATGGCATTTTCTTGTTTTTGAAGGGGTAGTGTGGGTTGTATCTGAATCATTGCTTCATTCACCTGATGTGCACAAGGATTGAATCCTCACCATGCTCAGAGAAGAGCTTATATCAATTCTGCGACAAGAAAGACAAAATAAAGCAATAATTCAGATAAAATTACCCACGCCCAACCCCTGAAAAAGAAGAAAATTCATTTTTTTTAATTCACAGTTCATCTTGCAAACATGACATATCTTCCTTTTTATGGGGGTATATCTGAATGCAGAGTGGCTTCATTTTCGTCTTTTTATTACACAAAATTCGATATAGCTCTTCTATCTTGAGCATCTGAGATTCAATCCTCTGTGCACATCAGTTAGAGCTTCTGCAAACACCGGTCGTGAGACATATAAACATTGATTTAAAGAACACAATTGCTGTGCCAAATGCAATTTTTGGCCGATTGCACAAAAGCGGGTTCTGCTCACTCACGCGGTGAAATACTTTCAATACCAACAGTGTCATCAGATAGCTTAGGTCCAAGGTTAAATATTCATATCTAAAAAATAATACTCAAAATCACGTAAAACAAGTTTTTAACGTTTTTTTTTTAAGTATCTACTTTTTTTTTGATACACGCTGTATATCGTATTGGCAGTCTTCTGGATCAATTTTAAATAGCCATATTGATAGAAAATAGCATTATTTACCTGAAAGCAAGAATTATAAACAGAGAGCGTAATTAATTTTGGCCAGTTTGAATAGCATACATATTGAAATCAATGTTCTGTTGATTCTTTAACAAAACTATATAGCCATTTGCTGCACCTCTTTACACTGTATTATTAGTAAAGATACAATTTATTTATAGGCTTTACTATTACAAAAATTACACTAGCCTGAAATGATTTTTTTGGTCAACTTCTTGCATAATTATAATAATAAATAATCTCGTAGCCGAAATGTTGCATAGATTGCATATTTTCCATGCCTTGTAAATTCTTTTTGCGTAAAAAAAAAAAAAAACTCAGAACATTTCAAGATGGCGGCAACGATGGTGGCCATTTTGAATGTCATCTTAGTAAAAAAAAAAACGTATTGCTCCTCATGCGTACATTGAATGCCAAAAATTGATTCCTTGAGCAAAATAACCCTGTATTGGTCATTTGTTACACCTCTCTACACTGAACACTGGTAAAAATATGATAATTTCTATATTGGCGGCCATATTGGATAATATTATAATGATTACTTCAGTCGGAAAAATGTTTTCAGTTATCTCTTTTTGGCATGATTATGGTAATAAATAAACCCTTAAACAGAATTGCATTAATTGCATGTTTACCCCAATGATTACATTATTTGGGGGGGGGGGGGGTAATTACACTGTGTAAAATATTTTCAAGATGGCGGCCATGTTGGCGGCCATTTTGAATCATGTATTGACACATAATCAACGTTCCGTTCCCTTTGTACTCATTAGAATGTGTAAAATTGATTCCTGGAACAAAATAACCCTTTACTAGTAATTTTCCACATCTGTTTTCATAATATATAGGCAAAAATATGAGAAATTCCTATATAGGCGGTCATTTTGGTGGCCATCTTGGATATCTCAAAACCCCCAAGGATGCAAGAGTTGCATCATCCAGATTTGGATCCAGCTCCCTCAAAATAGGGTAAAACCATCAAAAACATTGGGCGGACGACAAAAGAAGGTTCGGCCTTTGGCACCCAGACAATTAAACGTTAAAGAGCAATCTCGCGAGTTGTTGTTGTTTCATTTCCGTATAATACAATCAAATATAATACATATAGAAAAATATACATGAAATACGGCTGGTAGCCCATTTCAGCTGCCACTATAATTGTGGCTGGTGGTCTTCCATGGGGCCAGTTTATAAAATGTGCAAAAAATAATTGATGTACCAACATATGTGGCCCGAAAAATGGAAAATAGTGTAATAAAGATGGACGAAAAATAAAAAACCTTACTAATTAGTCGATTATCTCATCAATGCGCATGTAAAATTTGGAGAACAGAGGACTTTTCTCATCAGCAACTTCATCTTAATCAATATCAATTTGTAATGTTTTTGTTTTTAAATACCAATCTAGAGACTACGGATTTTTTTTTCTAGAGCATTATTTGGTCAATGCCCTAGAGTCCATTAAGTTTGTAATTTCCTGTGAGATTTTGAAAGGTCTCGCTTCATTGGTTATGAATACACAGGATCTTATGTAACAGCGGTGCTTTCCAGCCCATTCCAATATTGATGAAAAGAAAGGCATATCAGAGACATATTACACGTTATTCCATACATTACTTGAATTGTTTCAACGATTGTCGATTGACTTTTTAAAATGAAAACTCATAAAAGTTCAGTTCCATTTGTTGTGTTTGCCTTCACAGAGTGTGTCCCACGTACGGTTTGTCCTTCCATGCCAAGCTTGTAAACTTTGATTGTTCTCCTGCATGTGATTCCACCTGAATTACATTCAGGTTGATGCATTGATGTAGCACTGTAAACTTGAAACGGGCTGAAAAGCACTGCTGTTACATAATAGACTGTGTATTCAAAACCAATGAAGCGAGATTAATGAAATTTTCACAAAAGTTAGAAAATAAAATCGGCTTTTTAAATATGAACTTTAGAATGATACTTGATTTCGGATTTGATCTAGCAGTCTATCAGAGGGACACTTTTTGGGAACACGCTGTATCCTTACTTTAAAGTGATCGGTCTCATCAACTTGATGAGACCGATCACTTTAAAGTAAGGATACAGCGTGTTTCCAAAAAGTGTTTTCTCTTCGCATAGCCTGATGATGAATTATTTCATTCTCATGCTAGTTTGCACAGATTAGTTTTTGCTATATGTCCGGTAAGCTGCCAGGCTGTCGTGAAAACATACCTTCCACTGTAATAGTCGCAGCATCAGGTTGAGCGGTGATACCAGTGATCCTACACTGATATTGTCCTTCATCTTCAATCGCAGTATCGGAAATGATGAGTGTGGAAGTGCCTCCTGTGGCATTGATAGACTCTGATACATCAAAGTTCACGTATTTAGGAGCGTTTGGGCCAGACCTTTCACCATCAAAGAATATTCCATAATCTCCAACAGTGACATCACTCCAAGCAAAATAAGGAGTTCTGCTTGTACCATCCACACTGCAATTCAACTGCGTCGTGCTCCCACTCTCCACTGTGGTATGGACAGGTCCTCTTACTTCCTCCCCAGATATGACTATAACAGCAACAGTGACAGAAACATGACCATGATATTATGATTGATATCCCTCTTTGAATATTCATGAGCATTTTCCAAACGTAATTGATTAATTCTCGCTGTTGACAGTATATGGTGTTCAGAAAAAGAAATCGCTATCTTCAGTGTGCTCATGCGTAGTTTTTACGGTGGTTCGACTTTTGTGACCAAGTTATTTCCAGCTTCCCCAGATAATACACTGGGACGTCTGCCAAATTCACGATTTTATTAAATAAGGTCAGAGTGTCATACATTTTCGTTATGATTTCAAGTCATCTTTACAGGTAGCACCAAAATTTGTTGGGTATACGCCCCAAATTTTAAACCAGTCATTTCTACGGGATTTTTCAATTCTAAATCCGTGTTAGTGCATATAAAAGCGGAAGTTTGCGGGGTCCCAAATTCTCTTGGACAGTACGCCCTCAACTGCTGAATGCTGGTGAGTGAAGAATTGTCGATAGCGAGAATTGATACTCGTCGGTTAAAAATAATTTAACGAGAAAGGAAAATAAAACCGCGAAAGCTCCGTATATTTTTCGCTATTTATGTCTGGGCAGCACTGCGCTTGCTCTGTTTTACTATTTGTATCTCGGCATTAATGTGCATACTCAATTGCTGAAAACAAAACGGCGTGTTGATGTCCTCGAAACTGAAAATGTAAATTTCAATGTTTAATTCCTATGTTATTTTTTGTTAGGGTTTTGTTAGGTTATTTTCAAATTTTACTGGTGTTACGATGAAGATTTTACTAAAAATCTTCGAATTGTTAGCGCCGATTTATGAATGAGAAATTCAAATATGAAGAATTCACAGAAATATGACGCCAGGATTTGATTGGCATCAGTTCGGCTGCGGCGTGTGTTTACAACAATGCAGTAAGCTGATACATGCAGTCCGCCTACATGTGACATAATGTTCCAAATTTGAGTTTCAGTTCTCGACATGGTGGTCCTTTTACACATTGATAAAATCAAGAAACATATATGAAGTAAAAGGTGTGGGTATTTACTTGATTTTGACAAGCACGCTAGGCATAACATTAACGTTACGCCCCAGCGTTACGCTTGCAGTGCTAGCTACGCTGACGATGTGTGTGTGGACTCTTCGCTTCCTGAACAGTTCTTGGAAAAGAAACATGGAAACTATCAGCACAACACCCCTTTTGAAATTCGCGTAACATAATTGTTATTGCTTTATTAAGTTGGAGGGGTATAAAACAAATATACCAAGCTTTTAGTTCGTAAATAGAGTGAAATTATCTATCTTCGGAGGGACTGGCAGTTATATATTTATGCCAGTCCCTCCTCAGATAGATACTTTCCAGTGTACTTTCTCACAGCTTGGTATATTTGTATAATATTTTGGCAAGTTTTCCAATAAAGATCTGTTGGATCGCGCTATATGTATATGAGTCATGGATCCAGGATCCGAACAACACTATTACCTTTCAATAATATGTTCAAATTCAATTAGCTTTCATATAACCCATTCATTTGAGAGGGGGAATAAAATGTTTTGGCTGAATATCTGAGCAATGCCCGAAATTTTGTCTTGATTCGGTACAATGTGTGTGTATGTGTGTGTGTGTGTGTGTGTGTGTGTGTGTGTGTGTGTGTGTGTGTGTGTGTGTGTGTGTGTGTGTAGGTTTTGACGGGGGTAGGGGGGCTGGGGGAGGTAGCCACTGTTATTTTGAAGTTCACCCAACATTAACTTTGTCTTTAAGCTTTATTGAAATAAATCGTCCCAATAATGAGAAAATATAAATTATTTCCAGCATAATGAATAGATAATATTGAATAACAAATACATGAATAAATGAATAACCAGACCTCAATCAGATGTCGACAATTTTTTTTATGTTACGCGATTTTGCGTGAATTACTTTATGAATATCAGTACGTTTAGAAGCTCCGTGCAAAGCCCAATCATAACATTGAAAATTAAAACTGGCCTATAATGGAGAGGATGCAAATTTAACATTACATGTAAACACATAAACATGCACACTAGACAGAGCCCGTGGATACTTGACCCGGTCATTCCCTTACCATTTGAGATCGTTGAATACAGCATCATCAGAACAATCAAATCCATAGTTTAGGTTTTGCTGTGATTGCTGTGTCAGTCTTCGCTTGGTTGATGTTAATTGTCTTGTAGATATACTGGAATAAAATAAAGGGCAAAATAATAGAAAGTTAAATATCATTTGACCAACACCTGGTTAGAGATGGCCACACCCTCCTCCCGGTTCGGTCGCTTCCCTCCCTCGCCGAGGATCTCACACTGTTTCTTAAATGTGCCCCCATCAAGATTTTGCCCCTCCAAAACTAAAAGTGTTCCGGCGCGCCTGGTGAGGATGGAAACAATTGTGTCAGTTCGTGGAGTAAATCATATGCGTAATTCGTTGTTTAATTGACGCCACGAAGTGACACATTGAAACGCGCGCATGGAGTTTCTGTGTATTTTGCGAGTACAAAAAGTTGTTTCTGAGATATAATTTTCAAACTACTTTTCTGATCGCTTTTCGTGCATTATATCATAATTTCTGTATTGAGTGGAAAATAAAAAAAAACCGTAATTTATTTTCCCTACAATATGACTGTTGTTGTTTAATCATTTCTTTATTCTCAAAGAAAAGTGAACATAAAGCCAGGTCCATCGTCCCATACCGGACTATAATGGCAGGCTGAGACAAGAATATGATATTGACAAAACAGTGAAAACAGTAAATAACATGTTACATATTACGATAAAAAAAATTATATACACGTACAACAAAGATACATAAATTGAAATATATAGACGATCTTACAGACGTACGCATATACATATATCTAGACTAGACTCACATTACATTAACAACATATACATAACGACACAAGCACAATAGGCCTACATATTAATGACTTGACATTCAGAATGTGACAGCAAAAAAACCAAAATGAATACATGTAGGTGTATAAACGTAACATAAATAGTTCTTATACAGGGTGGCCCAGAAAGAATGCTACGAGTATGATCGCTCATTTCTTCACCATTATCGGTAAAATGTCACTAATTTTTATTTCGTTGGTTAGAACATACATTCTTTTTCCAATAAAATGATACCAAGATCATTAATTTTGAGTAAGGCGTTTTGATCCTAGGGCCATTTTTCGGAAGCAATGCAATTTCCCAAATTTGCCAATTTTTCAACAGCGCCGTTCATTGGAACGCCGAGATAGTCTGGCGTCTCAGCTTGCCATACCTTGCAAACCGCAATGACAAAAGGGCTGGAATGCCCTTGCTTTCATAAGGAAGACGATGTGAGCTATGTCTCCATTGTCATTGCGGTTTGTTCGGTATGGCAAGCTGAGACGCCAGAATATCTCGGCGTTCCAATGACCGCCGCTGTTGAAAAATTGGCAAATTTGGGAAATTGCATTGCCTCCGAAAAATGACAAATAAAACGCCCTACTCAAAATCAATGATCTTGGTGTCATTTTATTGGAAAAAGAATGATCTAATTAACGAAATAAAAAATAATGACATTTTGCTGATAATAGAGAAGAAATTAGCGATCATACTCGTAGCATTCTTTCTGGGCCACCCTGTATAATGTCATTGCAGGGCCATGGGTTTTCCGTGTCTTAAGTGTAAAATTCCTAAAATCAGATCTGAATTCCCTGGCAAGAAAGCACCCCTCCCGAAAAAATAGCTCTATAGAAAATAATCTCGATGAATTTGTTTTGTATGTTTGTTTTAATTGTTGTCGTAATAGTATCCGGAAATTATATTAGATGCTAGTCCATGTTCGCAGCTTCACATCGATTTTTCATAACATTTTCTTTACTTCAAAGTATTTGATCCTCTATGACACGGAAAACCCATGACCCCCTATATCCTATTAATATCTGTAGCATTTTTTGGTTCAAATTATAGGTATTTTATCTACTATGATACGAAAGAAAAAAACATGACCCTCTATTCTATTAACTACAGGGGATTTACTTGACATGGAGAAAGACCGGTAAGCCGGAGGCCCCCCCCCCCCCCAATCCCTGGCCCCCATTACCTGCACCCACCAACTCCGCCCGGATGGGAGATGTTTTGTGAGTTCAGTATAAAAGTACAATAGTATATATCGGTATCTAACATTAATTGTCCGATTCATTAACCAATATCGTATGTACAGCGAGTCATCCTTTGTTATAATTAGGTTGTAACTATAATTATTACAGGGTTTTCGGTAGGATAGTGTTTTATCCAACTTAAATTTTGAGTTGTTTCACCGCTCCCCAGTTTTATTAAAACTTAGATTTCGAGGTGTTTCACCTCTCCCCAGTTTTGTTCCCTTCTACCATAGAATATAGAAAAAAGAAGCAAGAATGGCTATTTTGCTCAGACTGGTTATGAAATCAGATGGTTTTGTGCTGCATTTGCATCTTTTGAGGATTTGTTTCAATCGTGCTTTGTTGTTTTTGTCGATGAAACCCCCGACACCTATTTCGATTGGTAGATATGTCACATCATACCCTTTCTCTTTCAGGTCACTGACCAACTCTCTGTATATTTCTACTTTTCTATCGTGAGCTTGTTCAATGTTGGTTTCGAAGGGGACGGTAGGCTCACAGATGATCATTTTTTTTTTTGGAATTTTCCCATAAAATTGTCATGTCAGGGCGTTGATTGGTTACTAGTATGTGGGGTGGTATCGTTCCCCCGGCGATTGTAAGTTCGTCAACATCGACAAACACTGAGTATGGTATCGTTTCTGGCTCAGTTATGGCTTTATAAATGTTGCGTAGGATGCTGTTGTGACCATTGCATTATTATTATTATTATTATTATTATTATTATTATTATTATTATTATTATTACTATTATTATTATTATTATTATTATTATTATTATTATTATTATTATTATTATTATTATTATTATCACCATCCTCATCATCAATATCACCATCATCATCGTCATTATTATCAGTATTATCAGTATTATCATTTACTTTCAAGTCATATAACGAATGTTTATCCAGAACCACAAGCGTAAATTTGGTGTCAGGCTGGATAATGCTATATAAATTTACTGGAAGCCAATTACTTTCACATACTTCTTCTTAAAATTACTGGAATATTCATAAAATCACCAAACATATGATGGTTAAGTAACATCCTTGTCAATGATCTCAACCATAACATGCGTGTATATACAACGAGCGTCAATCTACCGCGAGCTTATATCTGGTGTCAGGTTGGTTAATCTAAATATAGATTTACTGAAAGCCAATGAGTTTCCCGTATTTTTCATTGAAATGATTCGAATATAAACACAACAAAAAAGTAACTACCCCCTTTTTCAAACCACCATAATTTTTTAACGAGATGAGTTTTCGCAAAATAATTTGGCGGGAGTATTCCTACACTCACTGACTAACCTCTGTGTAAAAATGTGATTGATCTGTCAAGCCACGCATGAGTAAGCCTGCATTAAAGGCAAAAAGTCCACTTTTCAAAAGTCACAGGAGTCATCTCTTATGCCAAAATAAAGGTAAACAATGGTATTTGTTGTTTTATTTAAAGAGTGTACTCACTCAACCATGACATGGTTACAACCTCTTATGTTCATACAACATGTTTAGATACAATTTGCTGAAAAATGAAGGATTTCATTTTTTCAATAAATTTAATGGATTTTACAGTTTTAAAACTGAAGAAGGATGGCAATTTTTAGATTGAGCTCACTGAAGCGCCAAATATGCGAAAAGTGTCAAAAAAGATTTAAGGGGGTCAAACGATAGATGAATAACATAAATAGCACTAAATCATTAACCAGAAACAGAATTTGTCAAAATCCTGTATCACAAATCCCACAAAATGACCCTTGTGACTTTTGAAAAGTGACTTTTTGCCTTTAATATGTGCTCACTCATGCATGACTTGATGTATCAATCACATTTTTCCACAGCAGGTAGTCAATTAGTGTAGAAACACCCCTGCCAAATTAGTTTGCTCAAAACCGTTTCTTTAAAAAGTTATGATATTTTGAAAAAGGGGGTAGTTACTTTTTTGTTGTGTTTACATGAAATCAAAATAATTATGATAATTATTAATATAAAATATCATTATTATCATTAATTATCATAATGATGTGTGTGTGTTTAGAAATAATAATTGTGATGATTATGTTAAATCCTTGTCGAGTTGATTAGATATTTAGCCAATAAAATGCATGTATATACAACGAGCGTCATTCCAGTACCACGAGCTTAAAGCCCAAGTTTTAGTTTTAGGATTTTTTGTTATTTGAAAGCTTTATGCCCCAAAGTCATAACCCTGCAATAATAGATTCTGAATGTCTTTAGTTTTTTTTTTTATTAATTAATGAAAAAATCTCTGTGGAACACCCCCAAAATTTTACATTATAGCATCAAAGTGTTAAAAAGCCTTTAACCGTTACATGTGTTATATCCTCATCTGAAAGAGCAGACTCGGCTCTCTTCAGAATGAGGTATAACTCATATAACTTTTTTTTTGTCTCTTGTTTTTTTTATTATTTAATGAAAAAATGTCGGGGAACCCCCGAATATTTTGACTATATTCTACATTATACATCCAAAGGTAAAAAGGGTTTAAAAAAACTAAACTTGGCTTTAAATCTATCAGGCTCATTAATCATATATATGTATAGACTTACTGGAACGGCAATGAGTTTCCTGGTATATCTTCATTGAAATGACGTCGACATTCATAATATCTATTATTGATGATGATGATGATGATGATAATATATATCAGATGTGTGTATGTGTGTGGTGTGTCGTGTGTTGGTGTGTGTCTGTGTGTGTGATGTGTGTTGTGTGTGGTGTGTGTGTGTGTGTGTGATGATGTTGTGTGTGTGTGTTGAGTAATGCGGTGTTTCCTGTTACATCCTTGGCCGGGGTAGATTAGCTAATATTAGATTATTTATACCCATAGAATGGGGGTAATCAATCGAGATTGTAACCGAGCGTATAACTCCAGTACAGGAAATGTGATTCGCTATAGAGGGCATTAGAAGCCAATAGGTTCCTTCACTCTTCCTATTGAAATTAAAAAACTTGAATATTGATAATAATAGAAAATTTTGAATGATCACGTGACATCCCTTTATCAATCTTGTGAATATATATGCTTCACAATGTGCACTGGCATCAAAGTTGTTTTTGTTCTAGGCAAAAGTTCATGTCCATTTATATATTATAATCATATAAATTATGGTATCCTTGCGCTTTGGTGAAATACAATAGTCAGTTTGATCAAACTCAATCAATCACAATTCAAATTAATTTATTTAATTCTCAAACATTTAAAAACGATGAAATACTCAACAATAAAACGTGTGTTCAAAATCATTATGATTGCTATTTACTAAAGCAGCATGAGTTCATTATAATGGATCATAATATATGATGGAAAATGGGAAATCTACGTCTAAAGCGTTGCTGTGATTAGTGTAGATCCGGAACTAAATAACTGTACAACTAATAAAACCGACAAAAACAATTGTGTAGATCATTAAGATATAATACACAAACACATCAACCACCCCCCCGTAAAAAAAAAAAATACCCGAAATTACACAAAGACAAAAACAGTTCAAAATTGAAATTGGAATAATTATATAAAGGAAATATTAATTTTCAGTGTAATTCATTATCAGATAACGCTTGAGATAAAGTTTGAATGAGGATATGGTCTTACAGTTTGTAATATGTGGATCTAAAGAATTCCAAATACGAGGTCCAGCATGTCTAACTGAATTATATATCATATTATTGGGAGATTTATACAGATGAGCCTTATGTGAAGAACGGGCTTTATATGAATGGATATTGACGTTAAAGTCAAAGAAAGTTGAATTTGACACAGGTAACAAATTATGTGAACGACGATACATTATAATAGCAATTTGGAGTGTACGGATATCATATACAGTTTAAGTGTTCAATTTGTGAAATATGGGTTGTGAGGGGGCATAAAATGAAGAATGGGTACAAATTATCAAAGCCTTTTTTTTGTAATTTGTAAATACGTTTAAGTTTTGAGTGACTAACATCAGCCCAGACAGAATTGCAGTACATGATATAAGGAAGTACAAGGGTATTATAAAGCATAAATAATGTTTGTTTTGGCAATGTGAATTTAAATTTGTTTATGATGCCAATACCTTTTGCAATTTTGTTCCCAATGATAAGAAGGTATTCATCCCAGGTTAATGTATTATCCAAAACACCCCCAAGAATTTAACCGAGGAAGCCTGGTTGATTGGCATATCAATGATTATTATTTTGGTATTATTTAATACAGTATCGGGAAGATTTCGTTTACTACCAGTAAAGTATACAACATTAGTTTTTGTCAAATTGATTATAGGTTTGTTGGCATCTAACCACTCTGCAACTTTTTAAAATTCATTATTAGTGATGAGAAACAAGTATTGTTGTGTCGTCAGCAAAAAGAATCAACTTAAATGTATCAGAAATTTGACTTAAATCATTTATGTACAGAAGAAATAATAAAGGTCCGAGGATGGACCCTTTCGGGACACCACATTTAACAGATGCAGTCTGATTAGACAAATTTGAATTGAAAGAAGTAAAATTGATACGTTCATTAAGATAACCATAATAATATTACAGATTATCAATGTCATGGCAAGAGGATATTACTCTAGCCAGTATTATTAGACTATGAAGTCATAGCCAGTAGTTTGCACCAGGGCGTATACCCTGCCATCGATATAGTCCATGCTGATACAACGTTCTTGTGTTTTTTGGTTCGGCTTAGCAAGTCGTGATTTTTCCTTGTCAAGTCCTCTCTTATCACAGTTTTCGTACCCTTTAGTTTACGTCTGTTCGTCAACATTTTCATCTTTGATTTATGCGAGTGGAACTTTACAATGATTGGTCTCGTCTTCGGAAGTGGTTGCCCTGATCGAACAGCATCAGAGTACTGTTGATTTGGAAGAGCTTTCCCGATTCTATGTGATCGATCAATGTCCGATTTCTTTGTCGTAGCACCAATTTTTGCGGCAATATCACAGACAAGTTGATCAGTATTTTCTGCATTTTTTCCTTGACTCCAAAAATTCGAATTCTATTTCTCCTTGTATACTGCTCGGGATTGTTGAATTCAGTAGATAATTGTTTTTTATCCTTGTATTGGACTACCATTCGTTGTAGGATTTGTATTTCGTTCCATTTATTGTCAATAGATACTTGTAGATCATAAAGAGTACCGGTGTTTTTTTCTACCAGATCTTGAAGTTTGTGTTCGCTTTTTTCCATGTCTAGCTTAAAGCATTGATGTGCTTTTTCTACTATTATTTTGTTCTACCTCTTTCTCAACTACATTTTCAACGGTTTGAATGAATGTTGTGTTTTCCATCTATTGTGTGATTACATCTGGTGTCAGAGCATCTGCTTCATTTCGCAATTAGGATTGACTTCTAATTTGCTTTCCAGGCATGCTTCCTTTTTTCACTTTATGTGAAGAGAAGTTAAAGGCTGTTTTGTGAGTGCTTCTGTAACTGCAGTATTACAATAGCATAGTTTCAGATACACAATGCAGGCAACAGAAATGATGAATAATCACAATGGTGCATGCAAAGGAAATAAAACAGTCAGGCAAAAACGGTAGCATGTATGAGAAAGTATGTTTGCATCACAATTACATATGTTATGTAGGAAATCATGCAAAATTGTACGTGTAACAATGGAGATAGCAACTACGGCATGCATACAACCAAACATGCAAATGGATGTATTGTCGATCAATATTGATCTGAATTTGACTCATTTGAGTATTAGTCATCATAATTTTTATGATTTTCC
>JZLH01S0623256.1:7207-18937 GCA_001188425.1 Eucidaris tribuloides | reverse complement strand
TATGTCCTCTGTCAGGGTGGATATAAGCTGCTTTTTTGTATGCATCACATTGATGTTTTTTGTTGTTGTTGGTTATTATTAATTTATTATTATTATTATTATTATTGTTCATTATTTGTTATAATCATTGATAATTTTTTGTGTATGTTTTTGATTATGTTGATTCAATAAAACACATAAAAAAAAAAAAAGAACGCAGAAGCTTATAGACCCCAAGTTCAAAATGTACTACCGAATGGTCTTCCTGTCTCTCCGCTCCTTCGCTTTGTCAATTCTTCCTATTTGACACCCCCCCCCCTCCCCGAAACCCTTCCCCAGGGCCAGCTTGGTCGCTTAGGTCCCATGATGAGGAACTTCAACCTCAGTCATCCACCCAACCACTAATACAAATCGACATCCATGCATGAAGTTATTCTGCTTGGGGTATGATTATTTTTGCAAAACTTAAATTTTGCAACTCCTTATTGTCTGAAATTTATAAGAGTCAGGCGGGCCTGGTCCTTAACTTCGGCAACTATTCGTAGGTCTATATCATATTTTCTACAAAAATACTGTCGAATAAAAGTTAATGGTTTCTAAAATGACAATGACAATAGGCCTGCTTAGGAGGGTGTTCCATCGCCCCTTCCCCTTTGGCTTCGACACAGCCGTTGGGGTGCCTTCAGTCCAATAATTATAATTTTGCTTATTTCAGTCTTTTTTCAAATATATTTATGTGTTTTATTGAACAACCAAAATCCCATTTCAATATTTTACAAATAATTCTAACTCTTAATTCAGAGTCTTCATCGATTATAAATAGCGACCCTCTTCCTCGATTATGAATAGCGACCCGCTTGTTTGATTATGAATAGCGATCGAGCCTTTTCTTTGATTATGAATAGCGACCATCTTGTTCGATTATGAAAAACGACCCCCTTCTTTGATTATGAATAGTGACCCTCTTCTTTGATTATGAATAGCGACCCTCTTGTTCGATTATGAATAGCAACCCTCTTCTTTGATTATGAATAGCGACCCTCTTTTTTTATTATGAATAGCGCCCCTCTTCTTACATTATGAATAGCGATCCTTATGAATATTGACCTTTATGAATAGTGACCCTCTTCTCCGATTATGAATAGCGACCCTCTACTTTGATTATGCGTAGCGATCCTCATGATTAACGACCCCGATTAGGTATTATGAATAGCGACCCTTATGACTTATTATGTATTATGACCCTAATGACTTATTAGGAATAGCGGTCTAAGTAATGACCCTTTTCTTTGATTATGAATAGCAATCCCTATGAATAATGATCCTTATGAGTTTATGAATAATGAGCATATTTTCGCTTTATGAATAGCGACCCTTCAGGTATTGGAAATCACACATTATGAATAACGGTCACAATGAACCACTGGTCCTTATGAATAGTGGTCCTTATGACTAGCGAGGTTATCCCGTTTTCGAAGGCCGCCAGAACTCGGTTACGGTCAAACATACTGACGAATTTGGCGATGATGGGGTTGGGTCGGCGGTCTTCAGCGTCAGGGTTGGGGTGGCGTCTCGGAAGACGGTGGGCATTGATGAAGCACATGCTCTGATCTGGGCTGCATCAGGATCCACACCGAGGGAAATTATGGCGTCTTTTAGCACGTCGATGATTTTCTCCCCTTAAAGCTCGTTAATGCCGTAGAACAGCAGATTCTGTTTGCGGTTATATATTTCGTCCATTACACGTTTGTCCTCAAGATGTTGAACCTTCTCCCGTAAAGTGGCGTCTATCTCCGGAAGTTTGTGGTTTTCCAGACGTTTGTCCTCAAGATGTTGAACCTTCTCCCGTAAAGCGGCGTCTATCTCCGGAAGTTTGTGGTTTTCCAGTTCATTTAGTTTCTCAGAATTGAAGGTAACAGTCTTTTCTAGGTCAGCAACAGTGTTGGTTATTTTCACCAGGTCTTGTGATAACTTGTCAAATTTACCGTACATCGTCTCGGAGAATGCCGTTATCTGCTTGTGTAGATCCGCGAGGGTTAACTCGGTTGATTCATGTTCGGCTGCTGAGGCAGCATGCGGTATACGCGTACTACGAGACGTCATTGTAAATTCAAGTCAGCAAAGTTGACGAAGTTGCCAAAAAAGTTCAGTTTTTGGTTGAAAAAAAAAATGAGTATGAAGACGCAGAGTAGCGTTAATTGTAATCCAAAAGTTGACGGTGGCCGGTAAGTGGCAGCGCAACTAAAGAACGTCCGTCCGCATCCGGTATCTGTACTTGGTAGCAACTACTACTGAAACAATGGATATGATATAATGCTCGGAGTCACACTTGATTTGAAAAACACAATTTTGCTTTATATTTATTTTATAATGTTTGTCCAAATCGAGATCTATTGTGGCATTAGGAGAGAACTAAACCAGCGAAAACGAAACGTTGGTTTCCACTACGAAAGAATCAAACTAAAGAAAACGAAAGGTTTACGATTAAGGTTTAAAGACCCCCCCCCCCCAAAAAAAAAAACACCTGCTTGCTCCAAACATGGACCCTATCACAAACGAGTATGTGTCATAACACCAATTATTATAAAATGAAGATCAAATGAAATATTTTCAGAGAGAAATTCCATTCTTTTTTTTATTGTTCATAATGAAACTACATATTTTTTATCATGGCATCTCGACGCTTCAAAAAGTGTTTGCTCATGCAGTGATTCCTACATGGATCCGTTTGATTCCTACATGGATCCGTTTGATCTATACAGATGTCTTCATCTTTTTTAACACATTACAAGAGATTCAGAGTTGTAATTAGCGCCAGAATAGACCACAGAGCGAGTTTTACGTCTTAAAATTTCCAAAATATATATTTCATGTTTAAATAATCAGAAATCCCTTTCAAAAATGTCTTACTCAAGTTACATTACCGTGGAAAGACAGCTACTTTAAGCAGATACGTAATCTAATGGTGGAAATAAAAGTGCGCCCAATGCCCCTTTTGACATAAAAGTGCCCTTTTTGGCTTTGCCACCCCCAAACGAAAATATGTTCCGCCGCCCCTGATTGTTCTATATGCAGGTGTGACCCGGACAACTATCCCTGGACGATTACCCGGACAACTACGAGGTGTGACTAAAAAGAAACGAGACTGTGACAGCCACACCCATGACGCAGTGTCAATCAACCCACCGCCCATGTCACTGTGTTGCTCAACATCTCATCAACATTCTGCTATAATATTGTTCAGTTATCTCACTCTGTGCCCCTTCCTCGGGCTGTTAAGTGGCACGCCCATGGGGCCTGGGCACGCCCCAACTACGCTCTATCACAATAGGGAGCTTTCGTTTTGACAACGGACGGATTCAAGAACGGTAATCCGATACCATGATCGATCTGCGCATGCGCCACCCCGCGTCGCACTCTCCGTCTCAGAATCGAGAATCGGGTTTTAGCGGATTTTTCGTTCTCGACGGACGGAGGACAGCAGCCAATCAGTGCCCGTACAGATGATGTCAGTGCAAATCGTAACATGTGGAAAGGCTGATGACGTCACGCACCGTCGATCGTTTTACGTTTTGCATTTGCGAAACTGCCTTGTGGAAAGACCACGGACGAACGGCTAGCTTGATTGCTCACTGTCCTCGTTTTCGTCCGCGGTGGCAAAACGAAAGCTCCCTAATATTAGAGGTGGCACAAACATGAAGTGGGGAATCAATCTGGTTCCTGGTTCAGTTTGGTAAGGGCCTTATCAAGTGTCTCGAGCTTCTCCTGGAGGCTTATTATAGAGAAAATGCAATCTTGCGGGCGGGATTTTCTCCGGGGGGGGGGGGGGTCACTCTCCACACGGTCTGCTACGCACCCGCGTCCAGGAAAAGTGTCGAAAGTGTCCCTTTTCCAGCCCTCGGGCGTCGTCGACGTCCTTTGGGAAAAAAAAGGTAGCTTTTCCAGCACCATTCGCCGGCAATCGCCACTTAGAGTAGTCTTTTTTTTTGCATGTTACGCCATTTAGGATTACAAATTTGTTATGGAGATTATGCAAATTTGAGTAAAGGTAGATCTAATCACATCTCGAAATTAACGTTTGTTAATTTAGGAAAATTATTTCGGTGAACCTCTTCTGGTTGGTGCAATGTACAATAATGTTTTAGATGAGAAGGACACTTGGGTAGGGTATTAAATTACCAGAATTCATTGTTTACACCACTTAAGGTATCAAATTAGTGGATTCCCTGTCAGTGGATTTCCTGGGAGTTACGCCAGTTAGGGTAGTTTTTTTTTTCCATTATATTACACCATCTGTAGGGTTGCAAATTTGGTTATGTATAGGTTACGCCGTTTAGGGTGCAATTCTGAGGTTGTTGGACACGGGTGGGTAGCAGATCGTGTGGAGAGTGACCGCTCCCCGCCCTCCCCCCCCCCCGGGGGGATTTTCTCCTGGAAAAGCTCGAGATACCAGCTGAGCACCTGCCCAACCGATCCAGGAACTTCTGATTGATTCCTCGCTCCACTTCTCGTATAGTGACGGGGTGGGCGATGCAGGGATGTGCCACTAAACAGCCCGATGAAGGGGCACAGAGGAGATAAGTGAACAATGTTGCTGAGATGTTGGGCAACACAGTGACATGGGTGGTAGGTTGATTGACATTGCGTCATGGGTGTGGCTGTCACAGTCTCGTTTCTCTTTTGTCACACCTCGTCTACCAGGGCAACTACATTGCATAGGACAATAATTACCCCGGACAACAACCACCCGCACAAAACATCGAAGGCGATTCCGGAGGAGGGGAGGGGATCGTGTCACCCTCGAGTTTCTAAAGTTTAATATTCTTTTATCTTGAAAAACCCGAAGGCAATAAACACTTCTCCGGCAGGAGAGAGTTAACAAAAACAGGCTAGCACACACTCTTCATCAGCAGCCAGGGTGTGACAAGATGTAACAAAAAAACAGATTCGTTTCTGAATCAGACACGCTAAAAAGCACGTCTGATCCTGGCTGGACGAATCTCTCGCTACTTACCTTTTATGTCGTGAATAGATGGAAGTCGGATATTGAAACGCGTTGCCAAGACGAGTGATGCGGCGTCGCGCAAACGCGCAACATCACAAAAAGAAAAAAAAGAAAGAAAAAGAAACGCCAGTCTCCGCTGTCAACGGTCTCTCTCGTGGTCATCAGCCTTTTCCTGATCGACATCCAGCCTTTCTGGAAGTCACTGATCCAACGATCATAATGTAAGTTTGAAAAACCCGAAGGCAATAAACACTTCTCCGCATACGCGTACGCAGGGGGAGGGAGGGGGGGGGGGAGTTCACCGTGGTTGCTGTTTCAAGCACAACATCTTCATCAGCGCCGGTGTGGCACTCTTGCAAGAAATTCTCGCCCATGCGTTCTATCCCCTCCCTGGACATCGGCGGGCGTCATGAACAGATTTGACCACTTCCACCCCCCCGCCGATCCTTTAATTTATGACTAACAGCTAAACATGTGACATTTTGTCACTGAGAGCCATACCCGTCTTGTTTAATTGCGCTAGTCGCCTTTACATAGCATTATCAATTGCAATACCCACATTTTTATGTTACTGAAGCTGATTCTGAATATTATAGTTACCCTCTTAAGTAAATAAAACTCTTTAAATTTGTGATCTATTCGGCATTGACTGATGTTTATGATAACACAGCGCCTCAGAGCACTACTTGAGTGCCATGATAGGTTATACAATTTGAAGACTGTAGGAATAGAAGTACTCGAAGTCACATAATACTACTTTTTGAGAACAACAGGCTCCAAGTTTTCAAATTTGCTCTACAGATCACATTGTTGAGTTGTACATCCAACACTTGGTGAAGTTAATTGATACAATAAAAGATGAATATAGGACAAAAACAAACATTGTCACACTTGTCGATTTCCAATAATGAATAATCAATATTGTGGACTTGAGTACTTCTTCTGCAAACAATTAAGGGTCTGAGGAAAACAAATTCATTTCTCGAATAAATGAATGTCAGATACTTAATTGTATATATTTTTTGGAATGTCCTCAGTTAGACGAACAATTTGAAATGTAATTTGTCGCATATGGACGTTGTTTGAAATTTGACCTCATTTGGCCTTTGACGGGAAGTGACCCCATATACCATCAACAAAGCACAAAATACATGATAAATTATATATTTTCTAAATCCTTGTAACTAGTCGAGTAAATTGAGATACGTATTGAAAAAGATAGACCAATTTAAATATTTGACCCCGGTTGACGACCCCGGTTGAACCCTCCACTGACCCCTACTAGGGAAGGGTCAAATTGACCAAAATTTTGTCAAAAAATTTACCGGCATGTAACGACTTCAAAACAATCACTAACTCAATTTCGTCAACATGTGACTAAGTACTTCTTATTCTACCGTATTCAATTTATATCATTGTTATTATTATCATTACTGCATGTATTATTATTATTATTATTTTCTTTTATTATTATTATTATTATTATTATTGTCATTATTATTATTATTATTATTATTATTATTATTATTATTATTATTATTATTTGTATTATCATCATTATCATCATTATCATCATTATCATCATCACCTTCATCATCCTGGGGGAAGATTTGTTAAACAGAGCGCGCACGCACGTGCAAACACTTAGGCCAACACACACATACGCACATACACAGATACGCAAACACAAACACTTGCACAGATTACACAGGCATACATACACATAAACGCACGCATGCACACAGGGTGACACACACGCACATACACAAGGTGGCGTATCATGTCAATCATAATAAACCTGCACACACATGCGTGCGTGCGCATGCATACTTATACAAACAAACACAAACACATTATTCCCCTGAAATGAATTTATTTGTATTTAATCTTCATAATACATTTAGCAAAATATGCAAAAGAACTAAAACAGTGATATCATCGATTTCGGATAGGGGAAGGGGTAAAAGTAAGAAAATCTAAGTATTTCGTATTGCTCCGTGCGCAAAATTGTGAATTGCAATAAACATTTTGCGTGTAAAATTGAAATTGTGTTTTTACGCGAGTTCAATAGTTTTGTAGAGCCTTGCGCTGCTTTATAAACGTATTATTATATTACGTTTTATTACTTTTTGAAGTTGTCATTTTTTTTTTTTTTTTTCGGGGGGGGGTAGGGGCAAAACGATATACTTGCTTCCCGCCCCCATATTTTCATGGAGGCGACTGCCCCTACCCCCTCCCCCAATATCGACATATCTGATTGTGACATAATTATGCCATCATGAATAGCAATCTTTACCTTCTATAATATGGATCATTGTTTAATATGTCTAATCTAATATAATAAGAGTGCCCACAACCATGACATATACGACTAAAACTCTTGAACCTTTTCAATTTAGTCCAAAACAGTTTGACGACAAAAGAGCAAAAAAAAAAAGTATGAATATTTCCTCTCCATTTCCTACACCAATAATAATATGTTGTATATGATTTTGCGAATGTTTGGATTAGTTTACATGCTTTTTAAAAACTTTATTAATGTCCCTCCATTTTTATGATATCTGTGTCGGCGTACACGTCATTTTTTTTTAATTTAATGTGTAATATTATGTACATGATGTATACACCTGTAAACTCTGGTATGATTTTAATGAAAGTGGAAATTCAAGTAATTTCAATCAAGTCCATCAACACAATCTATCCGAATATTATGTGAAATATAGGATAGCATGCGCAAATATAATGGATTGAATATAAATTATGTTACCACACGTACTATCATAAATCGGCGATAAACCATGCACGTCTATAAACAATCCCTTTAATGTGAAGTAAATTTGTTACATTCCAACAATTAATTACATTACGTAATAAATATCTGAAAAGGGCGTGTATCAGATATTATTGATATTAATTATATTTCCCTCATAAAAACCACCACTTTATCAAACATTCAACTGCAAACACGGCAAACGTAAATGTAGCGTGGTTATCTGTCATGGCAAACGCGTACGCGCACGTTGAATGTTAAATACATGTTTGATGAAGAATTTAAGGTGAAAATGGACAGCTTTGAACAAGCAATGATTCGTCATATAGACTGTCACAATCTCTTTAGATCTAATGATCGGAGCGAATAGTGACGAATCAAAGTCTAGCTTATTTTGTGTTTGCCTTGGGTGGCATGATGTTTTCGGAGTA
Organism: Eucidaris tribuloides; assembly: GCA_001188425.1. Classification (NCBI taxonomy): domain Eukaryota; kingdom Metazoa; phylum Echinodermata; class Echinoidea; order Cidaroida; family Cidaridae; genus Eucidaris; species Eucidaris tribuloides. The sequence goes on along the minus strand of JZLH01S0623256.1, from coordinate 10,752 downwards.
TCAGTTTCCTTTCGCTTTACTGCTACTCGTCATTGCCTGTCGTTGAAACCATGGGCGCAAATCCACGCAGGAATTATCATATGGGGGGGGGGGGGGATTCATTCCTGCGTGGATTTGTGTCCATGGTTGAAACAATGGTTCTACCGTATGAGTAAAAAACACACACCAAAAATACACTCAGAAAATTGTCATTTATCTTAACAAGGTGGTTCGCGAACCACGAGTCTCGCCTGATTTCGCGATCAATGAAACATGCAATATAACCTTTTGACCCTTAGATGACCTTTGATGTAACCTTTGTAGGTTACGTAAAAACTCTAACATTTTCGTAACTCATATCATTTGACCGTTTGACCCCTAGATGACCTTTGACCTCCTCATCCTCATCAACACAAATGTGGTATTAGCCAAGGATCATTTGTACCCAGCGTGTGAACACAATTGATGCAGAAATAAAGAAATGAGAGCAAGTTAAACAAAAACTTTAACATTTTCGTAACAAGAAAAATGATGCACATGGCCTCATATCCCTTTTGACCTCATCATCTTCATCAACACAAAGTGGTATTACCCAAGGATCATTTGTACCAAGTATGAACACAATTGATTCAGAAATAAAGAAATGAGAGCAGGTTAAACAAAACTTTAACATTTTTGTAACAGACTAACAGGCCAACAGGAAAAGTGATTACTAGGTCTCTGCCGAACTTCGTTCAGGCAAGACAAAAATGATACCAATTGACTTGAGTACACATTTTTCATAAGATGTGTAAACTGCTCATAGATGCTTTTTAACATAATTAGCGACTTTATTTCTGCATGTTCTAGGTGTGAACTTTTTTTTTTGTCTCACACGCTATATGAAATCATTGTCACTGACTTCAGCTGTTTCAGTTTATATTTCCTGCACCCCTCTTCTTTTCTCAACACGGACTTGGGACCGGCTATGGCAGAGTTTATACACGTTGCCTTGCATTTTTCTTTTACCAGAAACTATAGAGCCATTCCCTGCCACCACCAGCGCCACCATGACAATGCCAGCAATTACAGTGACTGCAATGCCAAAGACAATGCCCAATATTATCGTGAGATCCAAAGGCGAGGTTGCCTTCTCATTTCGAGGGTCCCGTTCGGATGCATCAGTGGTAACCATGGTAACAATGGTAAGAGGATTGGCGGATTTGCTTGAAATCGGGATCAGATCTGCGCTTGACGAGGTGACAGTGTACGAATCAGAATCCACGCACAACACGTCATCAATTGCTCTGATCGATCGGTTATAATGTTCAACCGGTCCGACGCACACCGGATCATCAACCGTTATCCCATGCCCAACGATACTGGCATTCTCCTGGTACCACATCCGAATGAACTCCATGCCACAGTCGCAACGCCATGGGTTGTCCTCAATGAACAAGGTCTCGACTGAAGGTAAGATTCTGGAGATGTTGGGTGGACTCGTGAGATTGTTCCACCTCATGTCCAACCGGTCGGATGTTCGAGAATCAGTTCCCCGCTCACGGAAACCAGCCCATTCCCCGATAAGTCGAAGGTTCTGAGCTGGTCTAGTCCGGCGAACAGATCACTCGTCAAGTACTGGATCTGGTTGTCGGACAGGTCCAGATAGATCAGAGACGAGAGATCCGCAAAGATATTTGGCGTTAAAGTGAGGATTTTGTTCTTGCCGAGCAGGAGTCTGGTAAGGTAGCGCAGGCCGGCGAAGACACCCGCCGGGATAGCACCCAGACTGTTGTTGTACAAATTGATAAACTCCATCCGCGGGACGAGTTGGAAAGTTCCGTCGGTGATGTTGGTGATGTTGTTATAGCTGAAATCGACCTGGCGGAGACGGTGCTCGGTGCCATTCAAGGAGCCCGGGTCGACGGTATGGAGATTATTATACTGAAGCTTGATTTGTCGCAGCAGGTATGCCCCTCTGAAGGTGTTGGCTTCAATCTGATGGAAAAAAGAGAAAGGAGGTATACGGTATTGAATCGTTATATTTCGGAGTGAGCGATAACCCGGGGTAAAAATATTCCTCAACCTCAGTCGAACTACAACCGAAAACGGTGGGAGTGATCGAGCGTTGGGTCGGATAATATTTTTACGAGTAGTCCATGTGGTTCCGTTGGTGCCTATAGATATCAGGCTCCAAGGGCCAAAACTATGTACATATATCATCGATATTTTCTCTGTGGGCACCACAGAGAGTTTGCAAGACCTCGGGTGAGCGTCGTGCCCTCGGGGCTCTTGTTTCATATGGAAGGAGATTAAAGGAAAATTTATGTGCTTTCACAATAGCAAACACGGACATAGATCAGAACCCTGGGAACGTTTCACCGGGGATGTCGAGAGATATATTTTCGCGACCAAAATAATTGTTCATGGTCAAATTCGCGGCCAAATCAGCATCCGAAAAAGACGCTCAGGCGGGGGGGGGGGGGGGGGGCTTGGCAGAAAACTTTCGCAGCCAATTTCTTTTCACGGCCAAATTTGAAAAAAAAAAGCCAGCGCCGCCCCTGGACGACGTAGACTGCTATATATCATGACATACTCGACTGTTGCAGGGGGTGCTGAAAAAAATTTCCGGGGGTGCTGCTTCACCCCCAGCACCCCCGCTTCTCAGGGCCATGAGATAGATGACATATGGCCCATTTACAGGCCACTTTTGTCAGCTGATTGGTTGAACAGTTCCATTATGTCAGCAATACGGTTGCTATTTTCAATGCGTGGAATTCCCCATCGCTTGAATTAAAACTCAACACAACAGCCGAACCAAGGGCTGAATTGTATATACATGTATTATGATTTCCAAGCATAATGCAAAATGTTAATGAGGGTTTATCTCGTATTATACCACGTACGCTCTGTCTCGCGAGATTTGGGGAGTATTCGTAGCACTTTCATTTTTTTTTTTCAAATGGAAGGGAATCATAAAAGAAAATTTATGTGCTTTCATATCGCAAACACGTGTTAAAGTATTTTCCAGCTCAAAAAAATTTAAGAGCCTTTTGATGCAACACTAACACCCATCCCTCCGCTAAATGTTACCAAAAGCAATTTTTTTGTACAGGTATCAATTAAGAATCATTTAAAGAGTAAAATCCCGAATTATCCAACCTTTTCAGTTGCATGAAAGCTGTTATCCTCAAACAATATAATAAATCACTTTTCATTTCATTTATTTCGCATTTAAAACAAAACAATAATTCATGTGAAATGCAATTAAGAATAATAAAACAAATTACAATCAGCAAAAACAAAAACATTGTTAAATAATCTGTTAGTAATATGACTAAACAATAATCTCATTTACTTGGTCCCAGAGGCGTCAATCCACTTTTCGGATGAGTGGGGGGTCAAAAGTAAAAAAAAAAAATCTACATTTTTTGGCGCGCTCCTCGCGCACAATTGCAATACTGAATTTTTAGCAATTTAAATCGTGTATAATGATATTTTTATGTTTAATGGTTTTGTAGTCCCTTGCGCAAGCACTGCTTTCCAAATGAATCCCTATGAATTTTTCAAGTTGTCAAAATATTTAT
>JZLH01S0623255.1:20894-38638 GCA_001188425.1 Eucidaris tribuloides | reverse complement strand
ACCAGCATTCACACATTCATATCAGCCATATCACTTCCCAAAACAACCAGAAACTAGGTGCAGTACATAACAGAGCAAGCCATAAATATCTTCCTGAGTCAATCACACCCCTTCCCACCCGTGACTCACCCTTCCCAGAGACAGACCTGTGTTCCCGAAACAATTCCTGTAAGTGTGCCGCGACCGACACTGATTCACCCCCTCGCTGAGTGATCGGCGCGGTCACCTGCCCTCGGTAGACAACGGTGAAATTGGATCATGTACACGTAAACGTCCCCGCAAGTTAATGTCCCCCAGTTTTGTTGTCATCGTGTGTGAGAGAGGATCGGAAGACGGCATTATTGCCGGTCTATATTTAATTGCGCTGCCCCGCTGTTTTCCTGGACCGTTCAAGTCTGGCTTTGCGGTTGTGTGACTGGAGAGTTTCAAGGTTTATATTGTTGTAGCCGGGAAGAGGGAAAGGAAAACAAACAAACTAACCTACTTTCTTGTACCTATTAATTACCCTTCCCCTCCCTCTTTTCCCTAATAGAGACAACAACTATATGTTGGAAGTAATGGTCCTGACTTCTAAGAACCTAGGACTCTCCAAAATACAACAATCCACCAAGTGACATGGATGTTATTAAACTGTATCAAAAATGTGTGTTCTTTACCCCCATATTGTGTCCAAGGTTGAAGGTAAATGACGTGATTAGAGGTAGTCCTCAATTTGGGCTGAAACTACTCTAGAATCAAGTAAACTATGCAAGGATTCTCCTGTGGAAATCTTGTAGTCAAATGTTGACTCATTCTAAAATTACGAATGTCAATATCCCTTGTGGCAGGCAAACCTGCTGTGTGGCTCTCTGTGGGTCCTATTTTTATCGTGCCCCGATAAAATTAAAATAGTAGTATGCTCATGCTTGATTCTCCTTAAGTAAACAAATTAGAGACAAATCCTTCCAGCTGGGAGATCCACTCCAGCTTGTGTATAGTTGGTATATATTTCAACTGATTTGGTTCTTAAGGCATTTTCACGTATTCCCATATCCTGCAGCACAAAAGTATCGATCTAGGACAAAAGGTCAAAAATTTTCACAGTTTGGGAAGTTGAGAGGGGGGGGGGTATTCCTTTTTCTGCGTATTGTTACTACCAATTCCTCAGGTAAAAGCATAAAAACTATTTGCCAGATATTGTGTGGTGAGCAGGAAGTCAATAACTTGGAATATACTGTCTGGCAGAAGGACATTAGTTCTGTACAAAAGTCTGGTATGACTGTCCTTCTGGCAGCCAGTATGTACCAAGTTAACCAGTTTCTACCAGCCCACATAATAACATTTTCCTGCATGTATCTTTTTCGTCGGGCACAGTGCATGGCACACGTGTGCATAGTTGACTGAACCAGCTTGACATTACAATATATCCAATCTATGTTAGTGATCTGTATGTTGACATCAGTCAAGAAAAATATTTTGCTTTTGAATGTATAATAATAGAAACATGCTACTGTGATGTTACATTCTGTAACCTGACCTGGATTGTTTTTGTGGGGTAGGGTGGGGTGGGGTTGAAGTGTCTACATGTTGACATGTTAACCTCCTCCCAGACTTCAGACTGAAAATGATACCCCTGTTGCTTAAAGGTCAGGGGCCATATTCTGAAAATTGTTATAACTTTCCTTCTCACTTTTCTTCTAACTCCCCGAGTAAGAATAGTCTTAAAATCTCTTCTAACTGTATTCTGAAAAATTGTTCTAGGATGATTTTAGCAGAGTACTGGTGGGAAACAACAAAGATGACCCCGCCCATATGACACACCCACATTTTCTTGCTTCTACCAATTAGGACAAGTGTTAATTGGAAAGTTAGCCAATCATGTCTGCCTTTATATTGTAAACAAATGCGCCTCGGAGGGATGCAAGCGCATCGACAGCGCATTGAACGCGCGCAACATTGCGCGCATACGTGGACGAGTGAATGAATGCATGAATGAATGAATTTAACTTTCACACAAATAAGGAAGAAAACAATACAATTAATGATATCAATGATAATTACTCCACAAGAAACAAAGTATGAAAAAAATAAAATAAAATATTAATAAAAACCGAAACAGAAAAACCCAAATGAATGACCCAGGTGAATGACACACAAACACTCACAATGCGCCTAATCGAGCATCAGTTGTAGCCTGCCTACTAGCTAAAGCCGCAGCATTGTATGCTTCTTCCAAGCACAAGCTTTTGCAATTTTAGCTAATTGGTTCAATAGAAAATGAAACCAATTAACCTTATTTACAGTTGTCGGACATATATCAAAGGGGTAGATGAAGGACGCGCCAAATTTGTTACAGGCTACCATCCTTACCCTTGTTGTAGAAGAGCTTGTGAGGTGTTATAAAATTTTCTTCTAACTTTTCTTCTAACTTCATTTTCAGAATACGAAAACTGTTCTAACTCTGAAATGCGCGCATATGCAAATTTTTCTTCGAGAAGAAAAGTTATAAGAGATTTTGTTTTAGGAGGATTTTCAGAATACGAAACTTGTAACAGCATGACTTAGAACAGAATTCCTTCTAAAACAATTTTCAGAATACAGCCTTAGGCCTGGTTTAACTCTTTTTGATGTATACAAAGTGAAATAAATGTGCTGAGACATGCTAAAAATATTACGTGAGTAGTTTAATACTCCTATAAGTCATACTGTAATTGTTTTTTTTTGTTGGTTATGTTGTTGGTTAATGCTGTAACTACTGTGTAATCACCAGTGACTAATGTAAGGATGTCATGATGTGTTCTAAATTCTATTAACTTTATTTACACATCTTGCAGCTTACTCTGCAACGGAATAAACTGCATTCCTTACATCAAACATTTAAAGCATTGTTGTACTTCCCTATTTTGTTAATTCTTTGGCTGCAAATTCAAACAATTGCAAAATTTTTTAGCCAGGTTCAAATATGTGGAAGCATCTGTACCTGCATGTAAAATTATCGCGTACAGTACTTCAGATACAATTTCTGCTGGGATGCAATTAGTCTAAGTTTTAGACTGTCCTCCCTTTTTTCACCATAATCCTAAGGCGGTATAGTCATTTTGACTCGGTATGGGTCTGTACACTTAGACTAGCTTTTCTGAACGCTCGGGATTGGGGTAAATTAAAAAGAAGTACGCTCGGGATTGGGATAAATTAAAGAGCAGTTTAAGACTTAGACTAGGATGCAATCTGAACATTTCCACACCTATTACTGTTTGTATGTTTTATGCTAATTTTGTTCACAGTAGACTTGTTTTGATTTATGTTCCTGGTCTTATTCTTCTCTGTTTTATGCTTATTTTGTTCACAGTAGACATGTTTTCTTTTATGTTCCTGGTCTTATCCTCCTCTCAGCAGACACCGTTCATGAGACAAGACACACCCCACCCCAGGGAGCTCAAGTCAAGGCATCCAAAGTACTTTAAAGGTCATGAGGTCAAAACAGAAGATGGAAATCTTGCAGCACCAGATGTGAGTATTTATTAACTACCCTTCTGTCTTCATGTTGTGTGTCATTTGTTGTTGTGACACTGTTACTTTCTTATCACAGATGATCACCAGTTTATTGTTTACAGGGTACATAGCCTCGAATGGTCAGTGACCCATTGCTGTTCCCTTCCACCCTTCGCACAATATTAAATTTTAGGCATGCAAAAGAGACACCCAGCCTTTAAAGATAAACTAGAGTACTGGCTGCTGATATAGTCATCAGAGTACCCCATTTTGATGGTTTCCTGGTGAAAGCATATGACATAATTAATTAATTATAATATGGGGAATGGTCACTTCAAATGTAATGAATAGTTGCAGGATTGGCAGGTCCTGGCATGGCAATTTTCATAATTATCACTGTCCCACATATGGATTTCTGTGGTAGTATTTTGCCAGCAAAGTGATTAGTGTAGAGGTTTCACTAAAAATTAACATTGTGCGAATACACTGGTCCCGGGAGGGGCACTTGACTTACAATGTGATACGTATGTGCCGCACCAAAGTCGAAAATTGGGGGCTCTGGAACTGGCTTGAGCGAAAAATGGGGGTCTCCGGAACTGGACCTAAGGCCTCAGAAAACCTCAAAATGCTATGCTCCGGAACTTCGCCGAAAGGGCAATGCTCTGGCCCGGCCGCGCCGAGCAAAAAACCAGAAGCGAAATGGCAAATTTGGGGGTCTCTGGAACTGGAAAAAATCAAAAATTTTCTGTGCCTTCTGAAATTGTGATGCTCTGGAACTGAAATTTGGGCTGAAAATGGGGGTCTCAACCACGGCACATACATGTAGGTATCACACAATTATATTTAGTGCCCCCCCCCTCCCCCCGGGACACTGGTATGCTATTTAAGAATCTTTAGCAAAGTGTAGGAGCTAGAAATGCAATTTTAGTGGAATTATTGGTAAACATTAGACTTCGAGTCAATTTTTTGGTCTCAAGTGACAAAAATTCCAGTACTGGTTCATTTTTAGACAGTGCATGCAGGTCTCTTTTAACCTCAATGGACAGTGCCACTGAGAACTAATTGCAATAGGTTGTACACATAAATGACCTTGCATTCCTTCTGTGACTGACACATGCCAGCACAGAAGTAGGTCAACCATCTAGTATTACCTAAGTGATAGGCCTGAAGTGAGATATGAAACTGTGTGCTTACACTTACACTTCACAACTATTGGGGTTTTTTTGCTCATTTTTCAAATTCTAGGTAATTTCTGATCTTCAGATTTCACAGGCAAGTCCAAATTATGTCGCCTGAGAACACGAATAATGTTGTGCTGTGTTATGGGAGGGTTGCAGATGAGATTCCCTACCTTTAATCGTAATCATTGATATACCACTTTCTCTATAACAGCATAACTTCATCTCTGGTCATGTCTCTGATGATCACACCAACATCCAGCAGGAGTATGTAACGCCCGTAGGGGATGAGAAGCCAGGCGTCAAGTTCGAGGCCAACATCGCCCCCACGATTGCCGTGACGACGTGTTCGGCACCCGAGGCTGAAGAAGAGAGGATAGGAGAGGGGGACGCTCTGCTACAGGGGGAAGAGGGTGACGAAGATAAACTGTCGACGGACGGCAGGACAATCAGAATCATGGCTGAAGATTCAGATGTAAGTTTCAATTCTGGCTATTCTGCCCCCATGACAAAAGGGCATAACTTACATTTTGGTGTTTTGGAGATATTGAGCAAAATGTATTTTGTTCAACTTATAAAGCCCTATTCAGTGTCCTTTCAACAAGTGGATTATGAAACAAAGGGACACTTCAGATTAATATTTTTTTGTTCTGCATGTTTAACACGATGTACTGAGTCCCCTACACTATATAACTCAATTTTGAAAAAAAATGTCAGTTATGCCCTTTCGTTATGGGGGGGGGGTCAGTATTGCCAATACAACATTCAGTAGTAGAGAACTGGCTGTTGTATAGGTTCAAGATGTACCCTTGAAACTAACCCCAGCTATTGAGAGATAATATCAACCCCCCCCAAAAAAAAAAACTAAAAAAATAAAATAAATAAATAAATACACACACACACACTTTTTTGTTATTCCAGGATCAACTCCTGCCCACATTTAGTTCAACAGAAAGTAGTGGGACATCTTTTATTCGATGATATGGAGCTAAGAGCAGTGTAAAGTCAAAAGTTGTTTCTATGGTGGGTGGAGCTGGATGGAACTAGCCAGAATTCCCAATCTCTGCCTGGTAATTTAATCCTTTCACTTGGCTTAAATTTTCATGAAAGATACACCAAATCTGCAATATTTAAAATTCAGCATGAAAATAATGAACTATGTCTTATTTATTTCCCTCATGATGTAAAGAAAAGTAGTTAACCCATTGAGGACGATTTGATTTCACTATAACCACATTTTCCATAGACCCCAAAACGAGTTAACTTATACTTAGTCTCCAACGGGTTAAATATCACCATCAAATCAGTCTATCTTTCAATTATCTCTACATGTTGTGTCCTAATCAACACATCAAATCCTTATATCCCATAAATCATGACTTCAACTGCAAGTCTGCACACATTTCAGGTCCAACTAGACTGGGGGGTCACTAGTGGGAGGGGGAAGGGGTACCCCCCCCCCATTGGTCAAGAAGTTGTTGGATCTTTTGCCATTCTGTTAGGTAAAATACCCCCACCCACCCCTGTAAAAAGTTCTAGCAACAATGCCCCTGCACCATACCTGCCAACCAGTAAATATTTTATTAGATTTAGTAAGATTTTTTTATCATCCAAATCAACAGAATAAGATTTTCCGATACAAAAATAAGATTTCGGAAAATGTGCAGTATAGTTATACTGTGTGATTTTGACATACTAAGATTTTCACCTTCAATTTGCATTAAGAATAAGATTATTTATCTGTATCAGTAAGAGGTTGGCAGGTGTGCTGCACCCACAACTAAAATTGGCCAAGTGAAAAATCCATTTTCAACTCATCATTTATGGTTGTCGCTTTACAGCAAGACACAGAGAGACACGTTGGTTTCGCTAGTGACGTTGAGGACATGCCATCATCAGAAGACCTCAAGTTGCATCGACGAGACACACCCCACTACTTAAAGAACAAACGAGTCGACATGGCTGGGGAGCCAGACGACGAAACCACAGCACTCCTTGAGAAGGTCTTGGCGAGGACGCTGGTGAATGAACCGGAGGGACAGAGGAAAGAGGAGACAGTAAGTTGGATGTCCTTGTGGTTTTGTTGTCGAGCGCACCGGGGTGGAGGGAGACTATTAGGGCCACTGCACACTACAAGATCGGTCCACGATCAGATTTCAGAAGAAAAATGAATAGCGTTTGATATAAACATTTCGAGATATCACAATGTGTCTATTAAGATTCTGAAAAGTCACACAGATAGTAAAATTGAAAATATGGTCTGTTTCAAGCTCTCTACTCAGAGGAAAAGTCAAATCGGCTCTGAATCGTAGTTATGTGACAGAAGTGTTTTGATTGTCTATAATTTGAAAATAATTTGGCTCTTACGCCTGGTTCCAAGCTGACAGTGCACAAAAATAAAAAATCCCATTTTAAGTAATTCATATTATTGTTCAGAACCCCAAATCAAATAAGTTTTATTTGTTAAAATGGCCATATTAAATGCTACTGCAAAACTTGGCAAGACACATTTTAGCCATTGCCTTATTCATCAGTTTAATTAACCCATTGACTACGAGATTCCACAAATCCCCATAGAGTTTGTACAGGGGCCATCCGGTTCCCGTAAGCAACGGGTTAATATGATCAGGTGTTCACTTAACACATTGGAGACGATTTAATTTCGAACGTACATGCTTGTTAAATCCTAGCCCGTGATATCTCATAGATATGTGTGTTATAATAGTAAATGCATATTATAGCAAAATCAAACTGTATTCAAGAGATAAATAAGTTAAAGGTCCTATGACATAAAAACTATCAAAACTGGGTAATCAACATCTTGTAGAGTATTTTTTCATCTAGAATTCCAATCTGACTTTCAATTCTCGATGCAAGTTTCAGGTTTTGAGTTATTCACTAAAATAAAAACTGTTTGGGAACGCCCACATTTTTTGGCCCCGATATGCAAAACAAGCTGTTTATCATGTGACGTCACCAGGGGGACGTTGCTCTCTGCGAGCGAGCTTGACTTGCGTAATAGTACACGCAATACGAACATTTCAAAGATCTGTCGCCAGTAAAACAACCAACTTCGGGGTCACTTTTAATCATTATTATGGCATATATGGCCGTCTCTAAATCATCTCGGAGTGATTCAAGATCAGAGATTTCCACGACTGACTCATATCTTAATTTTGATGACAACTAAACCCAGCAACTAAAACGAAATTTTGCCGCCAGGTTTCAGCCAGAAGCGCAAGACGAGCGATACCGCTGCAAGGCCACACAGCCGACATCGGGCCGAGATGAAAAATCAGGAATATGAGAGACTATTTGGAAACAATTATTGGTAAGTAATGCATATTCAAGCTAAAGTGTAGATAGTTTTACGTAATTTGCAGTTTGTCATGATAACATACTGAACATGAATTTTAATGAAAGTATCTTGCTTTTTACTGTGTTGGTCAATGATTGAATCCTTGCATTGCACGCGGCGAGTGCAGTATAGTTGGCTCAGCGGCGCGGCGCAGCCGTTCGACAGGGGTCAAGTCCCGTAGCTCCCCGGGCGATGCAGGGTCAACTTCTTGCCCCTCGGTGTTGGACAAGATCGACATTGCCCAAATGTATACCCACTCACCAGAATGTCCGGTAAATCTGACAGCTCATGAAATTTTTCTTCGAACAATTCAGTAATTTTTAAATTTAAACGATCGACTAAGATAAATATCACAATTATTCGAAGAAAAACTACTCGAGCCGTCAGATTTACCGGAAAATTCTGGTTTGTGTGTATATATTTTTGGCGATATTTATCTTGTCCAACACCGAGGGGCAGGAAGTTGACCCTGCATCGGCCGGGGAGCTACGGGACGTACTTGACCCTTGTCGATCGGCTGCGCCGCGCCGCCAAGCCAACTACTGCACTCGTGGCGTGCAATACAAGGATTCAATCACTGACCAACACAGTAAATAGCATAGACACTTTCATTAAAATGCATGTTCAGTATGTTATCACAACATACTTCAAATTATGTAAAACTATCTGCACTTTAGCTTGAATATGCATTACTTACCAATAGTTGTTTCCAAATAGTCTCTCATATTCCTGATTTTTCATGTCGGCCCGATGTCGGCTTGTGTGGCCCTGCAGCGGTATCGCTCGTCTTGCGCTTCTGGCTGAAACCTGGCGGCAAAATGTCGTTTTAGTTGCTGGGCTTAGTTGTCATCAAAATTAAGATACGAGTCAGTCGTGGAAATCTCTGATCTTGAATCACTCCCAGATGATTTAGAGACGGCTACATATGCCATAATAATGATTAAAAATGACCTCGAAGTTTGTTGTTTTACTGGCGACAGATCTTTGAAATGTTCGTATTGCGTTTACTATTACGCAAGTCAAGCTCGCTCGCAGAGAGCGGCGTCCCCCTGATGACGTCGGCGGTCACGTGATACGCAAGCACGCTTTCAGCATTTTTTTGTGGGTGGGGCGAACTTGGCGTAGAAATAATGACATTTCATTCTTCAGTACGATTTCCCATGTAACTTTCGATAGAATGGTATTCCAACAACAATAAACTATCAATTAAAACTCATTTTCATGAGTATGTCCTGGTACCTTTAAAATAACAAATATATTCCTTTGTGTATAAGGTTTCAAGTAGCCAGTACACACCCAGGCACACTTACATACACAAACACACACTCACGCACACACTCTCACTGACAAACACACGCACATATACTCAAGTACAAAAATTCTTTATGTACCATATAAGTGTTTCCGATTTTGGCTGTAGGTTTAAGAGGCTTGTTTTGTTATGTGAATCTAAAATAAGTTTTGTAGGAAACGTGATAATCAATCTTGAATTTGTGCAGTATTTGAATATACGCTTTCGTACGCCTTTGTGTGCTAGCTTCAGAACTATGTTATACCTAAGCTTGGCCGTATTGGCACTTTATGATTTTTCCCATTTAAGGTTAGTAATCCATTTTTTTGTGTTCTTATATTTTCGTTTTCCCCGCTTTGCTTTTCCCATTGTTGTGGTTTACTACCCATCAGCATTGGTTGACGCCTATACTTAAGATAAGCGATAGGGATCTAGCATCAAGGCACCCAGTGACACCTCGCATTAAGTATGGGGCCATAAATACGGAAGAGGTAGTCTTTCTTCAAGTCATTGTTTTTGGAAAATAGTGCATTAGTTGTGTGTCACACCTGTCATGCTGCGCAAAATGTGTGTTTCAAAATTAGCTCACCATATAGTGTACTGTCTAGTAGTTTGTTCTGTTCACAGTAACAGCCATTCCACATAAATGTCACGTGAGTCATGCAGGTTTTATGTCACACAAGTCACAAACCAGGGTATAGATCAAAACCAAGAAAATGTTGAAGCCGACTGCTTTATCTGATCATGTAAATCAATCATCTATACCCTGACTTGTGACTCGTAACACACAGCATGCGTGACTCGCCTGACACAAGTATACAATGGCTGGTAAAATCTTGATATAAAGTGTGCATGCTACTTTCGTGATTCTATTCTTTTTTAGGCAAACATCAAAGATTTAGCCAAAACATTCTTTTACTTTCACCTGCAAAACAGACAAAGTAATAAGTAAAGCTGCTTTGCCACCACATTTTCTGCACTCTAATTTTTGCAGCTTTTAAAAAACTTTCCCTTCCCCCTCTACATTGCCAGGGCATTCCAAGTAACCCGGAAATACATGTAGCCCACTTACAAATTGAGGAGTGGAATTTCATTTTTTTTATCAACAAGATAAGAGCTGCCGTCCGTAATGAAGAGAAATTTGACTTATGTTTGACTGTCATTGATAATACGTTTGCAGAAACATTTGTACAATATAGAGGAACATACTTTGCATAGTGAAAGTTTCTTCAGTGTATGTAATTGTAGGCAAACCAGTTTTACTTAAAAAAATACCATGACTGCCAAAAATTGTAAACTGCAAAATAATATTTACACAAACTCCTAAACACACACTCAATAAAAATAAGCCACGCAAACATTACACTTGCTGTTTTACATTTCATGCCATGAAGGTGAGATTGTATTGGGTCATAAACTTCACTCCTACAAAGTTTTATTTGTGTGAAAATGTCATACTGTGCTATCTAGTCCTTGTTTTGCATGAATGGAAAAATGGAGAAAACATTTGTAGTGTCAGATATTATTTTTGTTGTCAAAACACATGGAAGGTAAAACAAAAAAGTGTTATCTGTAGAAATAAGGAGGTTATGACCTTTCATGGTAGCACTACTAGTAGAAAAGTGCTAGCAAATTAAAGACAAGATTGAGTACTTGCAGAACAACATATCAACTGTTTTTCAAACCTTCTGTGAACAGATCGTATTCTGAAAATGTCACTATAGTACAGCAGAGAGTAGTTGAAAACTACCGAACACTTCATTTTTTTTTGCAACTGGGAGGTACGGAGGTGGGAAAGTTTTTATTTATTTTTTTAATTCTGTTTTCCTCTCAGATGGTAATCAATTTCAGTCGAGATGGGGGAGGGCTTGGAATCAGCATCGCTGGGGGGAAGGGATCAACACCTTACAAGGGGAACGATGAGGTAAGTTAAAACAAAACACAGGATTCATGCTCAGTTTATTTATTGCTGCGTTATATATCCTTTGGTGCAAGTGGGTGTTTACTAACATTATCTATGTATGTACCCGTTCGGTTTCAAGAATGTGACATACGCCATAGGTGGGAGGTTCTAGAATACAACAAATGATGCAATAATCCATGATTATAGCTGTTCCTGAACTAACATCAAAATGCATAGATGAAGATACTCATCTATTGCATACCTGCCAACCAGTACGATTTTCCCAGGGCAGTTATGATCTTATACAGTTATTAGGCGGTACGGTAAAATAAAACAGGTTACATATATCAAAAAATGAATTAGAGTGCGAATGAAAAATATTTGAAACAGCTAACAAGATTTCTTCTGGGAAAAAAAATAATAACATACATTTTGTTCCGTCACTTACCACTGAATGTAAACGCGCCATTTCCATTACAATTTGGGCATTGTATTAAAATCATGCCAGTAACATAGGCATTTGATTTCATTTATTTTTGTTCATTATTGTTCTATTCTTATAAATCTATGTTTTTTGTTTGTTGAAGGCACGCCTAGTAACTGTAATAAGACAGAACTGCCCTGGAAAAATCGTATTTGGGTGGCAGGTATGCTATTGTTATACTCTTGGAAACCCCCAGCTATAGAGGGCAAAGTAATGTCTCATTCTCAAAAGAAAACCAGTCCATGAAATAAACCATTGCATTATTTTCTTTTAGGGCATATTATAAATATGGTGTATATAAATAACCAGTACACTTCTGAAAAGAATCATTGTCACAAGTGGTGTAGTATATGACAATTTATGGTCTAGCATTAATTTGTCAAGACAAGAAAAATTTATCTGAAATTTAACACTGGATAATGCTATCATGTGTATTTGGATATTGTACATTTGTAAGGACCCCGTGTGCATATGTAATTTCCTTCTTACATATGTTGAAGATTGTATACATGTGGAATGTTTGTTTCTATGCAATTATCCATTGTATATTGCATCTACTCTTTCCTAGTATGTACCTGTGCTTCCCATGCAACTGTTGTTTGGATGAAGTTGGGGTGGGGTAGGGTGAAGTTAGGGTGGGGTACAGTGAAGTTGGGGTGGGTAGGGTGAAGTTGGGTGGGGGTAGGGTAGAAGTGGGGTGGGGGTAGGGTGGAGGAAGGATGGGGGTTTGTGTCATTTCTGAAGAGGCATACCCCCATTAAGACTGCTCTTGATTAGGTGACACAACATTTGCTCCGGTGACAATTGCAGTGGTAGTAATATATCAGAAGACACAGAGTGAGGTTTTAAGTTGCCATTGGGTATGAAGTTCAGAGGGCAGTTTCATGAAAGTTGTCAGCTCTGACAAGACGTCAGACTTTGACAGTGACCATAGTAATAGTCAGTACACAGTGCTTCTCAGCCAATCAAAACCAAGGATTTTACTGAACTTTTTGGAAGAACCAGACTTAATTTTATGTGACAAGTCCTGTCATGACACGCCCCCCAGAATAGGGCAGTGTTATATCCGAGACCACAGGTGCTGATACTGAGGCAGACCCAAAACACAACCTTTCCATAATGTTTGTGAAGATGACTCGGAGTGAGACTGAGCCTGAGGCCACCAGTGATTGGCATAGAGGTTGGTACAGGGTTAGGGTTAGGGTCAGGGCAAGGGTTGGAATTACGGTTCGTGTCAGTGTTTGCGTGGAAGTTGGAGCAATTGTCACCAGAGCAAGTATTATGGAACCTTAAATTACCCCCAAAATTTCACCTATTTATCGGACAAGGGATCAAGAACTTTGTCTGTAGATAGTTTTCCTGAACTTCACCATGTTGTGTGATTGCCGTATGCTTTCCTCACATGTGCCGTTGTATTTCTGTTTCCGTCCTGGCCGCAGGGCATCTTCATATCGAGGGTTGTAGAGGGCGGAATTGCCGCGAAGAACAACCTCCAGCTAGGCGACAAGATATTATCGGTCAGTTTCATTCAGCTTTGTCCATTAATTACATTAATTACTAACTTTCTTAGGCATACATATATATATTTATATACTGAGCTTATAGTTGCATAATCCACATACCATCCGCTATAAAGTTAATTTTGCCTATTTTCAGGAGATGTGTAGATTTTTCTGAAATGCTTTATCATAGCTTAGACGATGCATACCTTATCCCTTTTTTTCCAGTGTTGGTATCCATGCATGAATTTCAATGTTCCTTTTTCAGATTCATATGTCTGCTTTCATCATTTAGTGTACAGTAGATATCATTGACCTGAAAAGTGTGCAAAATACCTGATTGCCTATGACATGTATTATTTTCAAGTACAAATATTGTTGCCATGATACCGTGATAGAGAAAGTTGAGTGTACCCCAGAAAAGGTTTTGCATGCTACATAGGTTAGATTTGCATTTGGAATGACAAAAAACAAGATACAATTTGAGAGGATTGACAATGTCTGAGTTAGACATGTTGTGGTAGAAATCTCAATGTAGGTAAATTGTTAAATTTAAAAGGAATTGTCTTCTAAGCCATACCCCATCTTCGTGTCATATCCTTCATCTTCCCCATCATTCGTTTCATTTTCATTTGAGCGAACTTTTAATGTGGCATTTCCATTTAAGCAAAATATTAACTTAGATTACAACGCACATTTCTTACAGCACTCAAAATACACGGGGGCTCGGGGCGATATGCCCGTCATGCACGAAAGAGCCCTCGAAAATGTCAAAAGAGCCCCCGAAAATTCCCATAGATACAATGTAAATTATAGCCAAATTTAGCCAATGGATCTAAAAGAAGCCCCAAAAGATTTAAAGTTCATTTTTCTCCTGATTCCTGAGTATCTCAAATTGTTGTAGCTTGCCATTTCTAATACAATATCCCAATGTAATAAGATACAAGTTCAGATCAAATACAACCGCTGTACGACTAATTCAGTTTTACAATTTTAAGTCTGAACTTTTATTTTTATGATTTAATGTAATGTGCAATAATAGTACAGTGTAGCTGTGATTAAGAACCCTAATTTATTTTAGTAAGTAAGAATTTGTGTTTTTTATTTTACTAATTTCTAATATATTTTTAAACTTGTCTACATGTGCAATACAGCCTTTGGGTGTAAGACATGATTTTTTTTTTTAAGGTCATGAGTCGTATGGTGGGACCCCTTTGCGTTACAGGCACCAAAATTATGAATTTTGTCACTTCTTGCATTTAAACCAATATAACTCAAAAAGTACTAATCAGAAACCAACAAAAGTATACATTTTCTGAAAGCTTATACTTCAGAGAATCTCAATCATCCAGGGTCAAGTTGCTATACAGGGTGTGTAAAAAAATTTAAAGGGTAATATCATAAAAAAGTATAGTTTTGTGATATTGATGACAACTCATTACACTTGTCAGTATTAAGTCATGGCTCAAAATCGATGTTATATTGTGAAAAAGCACACTTTCAGCTTTAAGAAAATGTATGGTTTTACTACTTTTTAATTTTCAGATGGAGTAATACAGGCTGTGACAAAATATGTTAAAAATTGTGTTGCGATTTGTTACAAAAACATTAATTACACTAATTAAAAAAACAATTTATTAAACCTAACTGACAAATTTTAGAGAATTAATAGTTTTTGGCAGTAGAGTGTATTTAAAAATTTCAACAAAATGTAGCCCTGAAGTGAACATACTTGTGTGTCTCACATGTAGTACTATTATGCCATTCATAACGTGTACAAGTCAAATGGCAAGCATATCTAACCAGTAATTAATTAAATATTAATGACCACCTAGAGAAGACAATTAATCTTCAATTCTTACTATGAGGAATTGTGAAGCTACAACATGTGTCAAGGTTATCCAGATCATATTCATAAGCTCCAAGATAGCTTGTCTGCATGCAATAGTAAGAAAAAACAAAAGAGTACAGCGTGAATGTTGCCAATTTCTCCATAGAGATTGTAACACTCCGTCTCGCTTTTACCTCCTCCGCTTATCCACCAGATTTACCCTCGTTAAAACATTTTTGCATTTTGCTAAAGTAAACAAAGTGTAATGGCAAGATCTGGCCTTAATCAGATTTCAAAAGCCCAGAAGTACATTTTGCTGCAGAATGAGCCAAATTCATCATATTGGATAAAGGATAGCTCTGATGCATCAAGTTTAATTATGAAGAGGACTGAAAAATGTAACACCACCAGGTATTTGGGGGTCCCACCATACGACACATGACCTTAAATAAAGACCTTTACTGAATTGAATTGAATCATATAGGTCAACTGTATAAATCTGGAGAATGCAGATCATTTGGAGGCTGTGGAAGCTCTCAAAGCAGCTGGCAACACAATCAATATGGTGGTCACCAGGGAGGTCTTCGTCTCCTCCGAAGCCACACCTGAACCTCCCCGTGAAAACGTGGAACCAACCTTCATAGAGCCAGGGGTAAGTGTAATAGTGGGCTGGTCCCATTCTGCATGGAGGGGGAGCAGGGGATGAGTCTTGCACTAAATTGTATATGCCTTGGATGTAAGACATTAATACCCATTAATAACTGTTAACAAATATGCATGTCATCCAAAAACTAAATAAAACACAAAACATATAACATGAAAATACATTGAGCATTATATTTATCAATCTTATATGAATGGACTTGGTTGAATAACTAGGGTGTGTGAACTAGATTAACTTGTAAGAGCCTTTGTGTGTGCAATGAGGATAAATTAGATTAAATATATAGCTGTTGTTAGAATAAAATAAAAAGATATTTCAAAGGATTTGGTGTGGTATAAACTGTTAACAGAAACAGCCTCCAACATACCCTAACCCCCCAAAAAAAAAAAACAAAAAACAAAAAAAAACATAATAATAATAATATATATTTAGATAAAATAGAATAAATAGTATCCTCCTTATGGACTTGATAATGAAAAGTTTGTAATGGAATTCATTAGAGAGTATATTTCACAATACAAATTACTTTTTGGGGTGATCTGTAGGCCACATTTTACACTCGCTGATCATAATTGTAACTGGTTACATATCTAAGCCAAGAGTTATTATCAAAACTGATCAAATTAACTCGGTTAAAATTTATGATTGATGGCTTCTTTACTGAAACCATTATGAAAGAGGAGAAAATAAAAACTGATAATGTCAAAGATTGCTAACTACACCTACCCCCCCCCCTCTCTCCTAATAGTTTAATCCATGGACATGCTCCACTTTGAAACTCAAACCCTGTCAGATTAGTCTCACATAAAATTCAGACTCTTGCCGAACAGGTTAATGTACAAGTTAAAAAAAGTTTACGTACCGTTATAAGAAACATCAAATGTTCAAATTCTTAGCTAGCACATTGGAAGAATTGCAGTGGAAATCTGGATGTAATATGTAAAAATGTAGTTTTCCCCAAAAGCCTGCTTGTGACTGTCTTCCAGCAAGCCAATAGCGCATCCTGCTCACCAATTGTACTGTACATACAAGAGTTAATTGGTTAATAGTTAATCATTCAATAGCAATCTAATGCTGTTAGTATATCACAATATATACACGCACCCAACATTCAATTACTAACATAAACTTTAATTAAACACAATGTACAGTGTGAGTCCAAAGTAAAACAAGAAATTCAATCGCTATTATCTCAAAACTGGAAAAAAAAAGCCATCGAACATAAATGACCAATATACCATACAAAAGTAAAATGATTATGCTACAATATCAGAGAATTTTAGCAAAATAATTTTACTTGTGTATGATACATTGGTCATTTATGTTCCGACACAGGTGAGTGCTCAGCAGTCACTTTGGTAAAACTTGTCAAAATTGTTTTTGTTCCAAGTTGGTGTATTTTGTGGTGCTTGATGATGACATTGCCTAAAGCCTTCACAACAAAGCAACCCTGGCATGCAGGCACACTGCAAACTCAAAATGTTGACAGAAATAGACACAAGTTAACAATGACCACAGTTAAACAAATTGTAAACTATATATAAATCCTCCATGCTCTTAAGTGTCTTTGATACGGTCTAAAAATGAAGCCCTGAAAAAAATATGTTTTTCAAAATGATTATTTAGTGCTTTAAAAAAGAGAAATTCCATTAGTACTCAGGTTGACTGGATTCACCATGCCCATTTCCTCCCATAGACTATTATATACTCCACCACAGTGGTAATTGTTTATTCATGCATATCTTGCCAGTGGCAGCATGACTTTGCAAACTTTTGTATACTTTGATGTTTATGTGTCAATTTAAGCACTACTATGTAGCTCAGACATCAAAGTTTGACAGTTTTTGTCTCGCCTGGACGTGTTCAGGAAGAGACTATGAAATCACTTTTCTGTATGTACATGTAGTATGTAGTATGTAGTATGTAGTATGTAGTATGTCCGCTCATTTTGGTTAAAGTTTCGTTAAATGACTGTCAATTGAAAAGTGTTGCTTCAATTCAAACCAAACTTGGTAACAATGATCAGTGGGTGGGACTAAGGGTAATTGGGGTCAAAGGTCATGCT